>JAXQQM020078240.1:0-145462 GCA_034641835.2 Pinus albicaulis
CTTTTTAAAAAGAGAGTCCATACAGGTGCAATGGTTTACCAGAATAGTGGAATAACCTGTTCAAGTGTATTAATGACCCAACGTTTCGGACTTCTTAAGTGAGTCCATCATCAGGGGAAATGCAATGAATTTGAAAGAATTATGATCATCTAGGGCAAAAAAAGAATGGTATAAATAGAGTAATTTTAGGATTTTTTTTTTTTTTTATATATATAAGGGTCGGTTTGGAAGAATTGAAATTTGTTTATTATAAAATTATTATTAATATTTTGATTTATTTCATTATAATTTATTATAATATATTTATTGTACTATTTTATTGATATTTATTTATTTATATTTTATTTTATTATTATTTTTATTATTATTATTATTATTAATTTTATTATGTTTTATTTCATTTATTTATTGTTATTATTATTATTATTAAAGGTTATTATGTTAAATGATTAAGAATTAATAAAAGAAGAGGAAATAATATGAAGAAGGTGAGAGGAGGATTGAGATGAATTTAGCTTTATAGGATTATAGTAATTATATTATTATAATTATAATTATTATAATTTATTTATTTAATTATTTATTTTTAATTTAATTTAATCTCATTTTATTATTATTTTATTTTACTTTATATTTTAATTTTTTTATTTTTATTTATTTATTTATTATTTTTATTTTTATTTTTTTTTAATTTTAATTTTTTAATTTTTTAATTTTTATTGTATTTTATTATTATTATTATTATTTTATTATTATTATTTTTATTTTTATTTATTTTTATTTTTTTTATTTTTTTTATTTTTTTTAAGTATTTTTTTATTTTTTTATTTATTTATTTATTTATTTATTTTATTATTATTATTATTTTATTATTTTTTAATGTCTTATGAGGTATGGTATATTAGGGGTTTCCAGGTATTGCTAATATTAAGGCCATCATCGCGATTCATGTTATTTTTCGTTTTTTCTATTTCTATAGCTTCTTTGATTTTCCTTTTTAGGTAATGATCTTCTTTGGAGATGAGCTTAGCGTCCTCCAAGCTAAGCTCATCACAAAACATAGAAAAATACATCTTCTTTGGAGATGTATCTTTCTTGTTCAAGCAAATTTTTGAACGCTACACCTCCAACCTCTAACCATCCAAAATAGGCTCAGAGGCCATTAACCTAGTTGCATAACTCTATATTTCTCCAAGCATGAGAAATTCATGAATAAATGAGAGATTTTTTGTATACCCTCCACATACCATGGACAATAGTTGGGACCCTACTAGCCTTTGCACTACAATGCATCCCAAGTTAATATTTTGTTATTGAGTGTCAACCATGAAAACGGTATCGCCTTTGGTGGTGCCTAGAACTTCCAAATTCAAACCCACCAAGGATTATGATGGTTTTTCATAATTGATTACTATGAGTGATAACCAAAATTCACTAACTATGCACCCCATATGGGGTAGAAACTCTAGCAAAGTGTATCCTCATCCTTGAAAAGCCTAATCCCAAAATTGACTACCTTTCTACTTGTTAAATTAACTACCTTTCATATATGATAAGAAGTCATCACTCTATCAACAGATACCATTGTAGTAACTATGATGAATTGAAAATTTTATGCCACAAAATAAAAGTCTTTTCATTAAGTAGTTTCTTTTGTTCCAGGGCCAATACAACACCCAAATTTCTATGATGAGCTTTAAATAGGGACAATGAGACTTTGGAATATTGACTTGGACCATTGACCCAAGGATGGCTCTTTAAAACATTATGTTGTTTTCATATAATAGACTAGAAAGGTGAGGGAATATAGGTGATCCATGTATATTTTATGGCATGCCTTTGTAAGAAGGAAAAACACAACATACCTCTTTCCTTTGATATTATTAATTGTGCACCACAAGCTGATATCATGCTACAACTATTGCAATGATTGTGTTAGATAAATAAATTTAAATTTCACCCTAGATGAGCATCCCAGGTTGGAATAAAATGACATACCTCGAAAAGATAGAAAAACATGGAAATCCTCTTTATTTTCATAAGTTTTCAACTACACATCACACTTTTCCATTATACTTAAAATTATTGTGTTGGTTGATAAATAATCCAATTAAATTCCACCTTTATTATCATCCTAGGTTGGCCTACCTCCAAAAGATAGAAAAACATAAAAATCCTATTTCTTTCATCTTTTCAACTACACACCACACTTTGTCATTATGCTAAATTCTTATTACAATTATTGTGTTGGTTGATAAACAATTCAATTAAATTCCACCCTGTATTAGCATCCTAGGTTGAAAATAATATATTTTGTTCAAGTTACCTACACCCCATGATAAGATAAAATGTAACAGTTGTTAGAGTTCCAAAATCTGTATAGTCATCCTAGTCTAAACTTGAAAATAGGGAGAAAGAGAATGGAACCACTTTCATCTGATTTTACAAAGATCTTGGTTTGGGTTTAAAAATTTTCTTCAAATTTTGGATTTAAGAGAATTTTTTGGAAACAAACTGATTTTGCAAAGAATTGTTTTGAGTTTAAAGAATTTTTTTGAAAGACATTTCTTGGAGGCGGCCTGATTTTGCAAAAAAATGTTTTGGACTTAAAAAAATTTCTTGGACGTACATTCAAAAGACATTTCTTGGAGGTATGTACGTGTTTTGAGTTGAAGTAAATCTTTTGAGCTTCGTTTCATTTTTATAAGACATTTTTCTCTTGAATTTTTTAAAGTAAGTGTTTTGGATTGGAGTAAGTATTTTTTGCAAAAAATGTAAACTGAATTTTTTTAAATTAAATCTTTTGTGATATTTTTTGTAATTGAGTTATTGTCTAATTTTTTGAAGGAAATTTTTTGAACTTCATACCCTATTATCATGGGAAATCAAAGAACTTGTGCGAGAAAATATGATCGAAAAAGAGACCCTGAGGCACGTAGAGAAGAAACGAGACAATCTTGCAAAAGAAAGTTAGAAGCCCTCTCAAATATTGAAGAGGAAAATCAACATCAAGCGGAAATTGAATCAGGTATGTAAATGTAAATATTATGATCTATTGATATATTTAAAATTTTCCTAATGTAAAATGTGAAGCTTAATTTTTATTTGATGAACTAATTTGAAAAATATTTTGTTTAATGTAAACAGACGGAGATATTCCTCAAAATATTGAAGAAGAAAATCAACCTCAAGCAGAAATTGAAGCAGGTATGTAAATGTAAATATTATGATCTATTGATATATTTAAAATTTTCCTAATGTAAAATGTGAAGCTTAATTTTTATTTGATGAACTAATTTGAAAAATATTTCGTTTAATGTAAACAGATAGAGATATTCCTCAAAACATTGATGATGAAATACAAAATTTTGAAAGAGAAAGTGAAAGAGATATTGAACCAATGATTGAAGATGGTGAAAATATTGAAAGAAATCCAAATAAAGAAATTGAATCACAAGGTATATAGATATATCATTGAAATTATAGATATATTTATTAATTTAGTTATTTATTAAATATGTACTATTTTTTCGAATATGTACAAATGAAATCACTATCGATAATGAGATGTTAGTAAATGTTGACACTCACACATATGGAGATAAAAAACCTAACCATGTTATACGATATCGTGTTAATTGCATTTTAGAAAAGTATTTCTTAAATGAGCGGGAGACAGTGCAGGCTCAAATGTTGAAAGGTCTCCTATCATTAAGGAAACTAAAAGAAGGTACGACACTATTAGGTATTCAAAAATCAACCAAAGATTAAAAAATGAAAGAATATGTGGTAAAAAATATGAGTAGTGCTATAAAGTCAATTAAGAGATCTAGAAAGAAAGATGTTTCAATTGTACGTAGAGGAATACAGATGGCAATGGTTTCATCAAGTACTCAATAGAATCATTTGGTAACATCTATGGCACGAGCATTGGGAACCTCGCGAAAAACTTTTGCACAAACATCGGAAATTTCGGCTGCAAATAGATGTAAATGATGAACTCGCTTGTTGGAGAGCTATTTGTAGGCAACCATACAAAGATAGACTTGGAGAAAATGTTCAAAAAATAATATATGAATATTGGAAGAACAATTCGCGTGTTTCTCCAGCTGCAGGGCATGTGATGCGAAGAAGAATAGCACGAAATCAGTGTGAAGAACATGAAAAATATTTCTTGGGAACCATTCAGATAGAGTTATTCAACAAGTTCAAAGAAGAGAATCGTCAAATTCATGTTTCACTTAGTGCTTTTGTTCAACAAAAACCATGGTATGTAAAAACTATCACCGTACGTGAAACTTGTTCTTGCCGTTATCATGTGGAATTTGAGTTATATTATGACACATTCCTTGATTTCGGTAGAACATTATGGAAGGATTCACCTCCTCCTTCCACTATCCGTGATTTCATATCTCAAATTCTATGTTAAAGAGAAAGTGATGAACTATTTTACAAAAATAAATGTGTTGGTGGTAAGAAATGTGATGATTGTGGAAATTTGACTAAATTTCAAAACAAATATCATATTGATACAAATGATCAATCATTGTCCAACATGAAAGTGAAATGGAAGAGATATGAATATATCAATACATCGATTCAAGGTGCAAATAGTGTTAAAAGAATTGAATTACTAGAAGATGAAATTTTTCTGATAGACTTTTTGAGAAAGTTTGAGGCAGAAATTTACAAATACACCAAGCATTCCCATAGAGCTCGATGGCAAGACTTGCAATTCAAAAAATCTCGTGAATTTTTTCCACTGGGGACCATTTTGTCAGTGATTGATTTTGCAGAAAACTACACATTTGTTCCACAAAAAGAAATTCAGAGTGAATACTATCATTCTGACCAAGTCTCCATGCTCGTCCATATTCTATATAGACATGCTGAACAAAATGTTGATCATATAGAAAGCACGATCATATATCGTGGAATAACATTCAATGAAAATTGGATATGGTCAGACGGATGCGCAGGTCAATTCAAATATGCACGATCATTCTTTTGGTTGTGTTGTCTTCATAAGAAAACCTGCATTAAACATTGTTGGAATTTCTTTGAGACTGGCCATGGAAAAGGAGAACATGACGGTGTGAAGCATGCATAAAATGAGCACTTCAAAGATATCAAATGAACCTCTCTGCACGTCGACTTGTGAACGCTTAAGAAGTTGTTCAATGGTGCATCGCTGCTCTAAGCCATGAGACTAACCCATCAAGGGAAGTGCGAAGGTACATTCAATTTAATTTATATTGGAAATATAATTTTAAACATTGTACATTTATCATGCAATGATTATCTTTGATTGTATTTTGATATCATATTTACAAATTCTTCTTCTAATTTTCCATATAAAGGTTTTTCTGGCATATTGGAATCGAAGACGTAGATAGATCAATTGGAAGTGACGTTAAAACAATAAAAGGGACTCGAAAATTGCATTCAATTCAAAAAAAGTTGTCCAGAAATGTGTTTGCATTAGATAAAAGAAAATATTCTTGTTTTTGTGATGTTTGCATAGACAACACAAAATCCAATGACATTTATGAAAACAAAATGTATGTGAATGATTGGAAACATACAGAGCTAAATACAAAGGGAAAACTATCTGTTGCAATGTTTGAAGAAATGCAATCAGAGGAAACTACAATATCATCCGATGGTGATCGAGTTTCTGATCTTGTTATAGAAGGTAACATTTGAATTACGTTCTAATGATTTAAAGATCTAGAAATAAATTTAAATATGTATAATTTTGTTAAGTTTATTTTATTGTGCAGGAGATGTTTTTGCTATAATTGCACCTATTGACAATGATGAAAATGTGAAGTATTATTTGATGTGTTGCACTGAATGAAAAATGAAATTATTAAAAAACTATAATGATCACGGATTTCAATATGACAAAGGGTCTATTATACTGAAAGGTTATTTTGTCAGACAAACTCATCAAAGTGGAGACTTTGTTTACTTTGAAGACTATGAACATGATTCCATAAGTTGTCAATATAGTCACTTGGTGTGTGCAGCACGCATAAAGTTGATAGAAGTTCAATCAAAGAAAAAATCGAAAATTAAGAGATGGAAAATGTCAAAATCCGATCATGAACGGATTATTGAAGATGGAATTCCATTAGAATTTTTTTGAGTGAATTGTCCAACAATTTATTCGCCTTGGATTAAATATGTTTTATAACTTCTAGTACTCAACTAAAAATTGAGCTACTTATGTTATTTGTGCAAGTGTTTGCACATGTACAAATTGTTTGGGTATAAGCACATGCTCTAGTATCGACTGAAAGTAGCTTTTCTATACATGTGCATTAATGAAAAATGTTATATGTATTGGATATATAAATATATATATATATATATATATATATATATATGTTCTAGAATGAAATTAATTGTTCTAGTTTTACTATGTGCATTGATGAAAAATTATTTACGTAGTCAATATATATGTTCTAGAATGCAATTAACTGGAATTAGTTTTTCTATGTGCATTGATGAAAAACTAGTTGTATTTTCTGGTAAAAAGTATGGACAGAATGTAAATAAATCATCTGCAGTATAGTTTTGTACGAAAATTCCTTTCAGACAAGAGACTCGGAGCACTTCTCCGATTTTTGGTGGGATTTGACCCACATCTCTATTCCTGATTGAAAATCTAGTACAAAATTTGTTTGTCCAATGGTCGGATATGTTCAATGTGCATTGATGAAAAATGTTACTTGTATTGGATCTAGATATGTTCTAGAATGCAATTAATTGTTCCAAGTAGTTTGTCTATGTGCATTGATGAAAAACTAGTTGGATTTTCTGGTGAAAAGTTTCCACAATGTAAATAAATCGACAAGGCTACCTATTTGAGTGCATTAACGACATTGACCCAAATTCAACAAACATATATATGTACTAGACTTATATTTCCAATCAAAATTAAAGGGATAATTTATACATATATCTACTTCTTTAAACTCTTTTTTCAATTAGAGCTCAATTGATACATGGTTAGTTGCATTGAAAAGCTATGTTCTTCCTATTGAAAATTTTTTCATTCAAACACGACTACATGTAAAGATCAAAAGCAATCTTAAAATTTCAAATGTACTTCAACCATCCAAAATGGATTTGTGCAACATTACTTGACATGCCATGCCAATTATAGTGAACAACTATCCAATAGAAACATTTAACATTATATACCACATGTGCCAAATGTAGATTGAAACCATCCAAAACTTTAAAATTTTAAAAAAAAATCATAATATATCGTGCAACATTAAAACATTAAACATCACATGTGAAATTTAGATTGAAACCATTCAAAACTTGAGTTTAAAAAACTTTTTGATTATATATATCGTTACTTCACATGCCATGCCAATTATAGTTCAACTAGATCCAATAGAAACATTTAACAAATTTTATACCACATGTGACAAATGTAGATTGAAACCATCCAAAACTTTAAGTTTTAAAAACATTTTGATTATATATCATGCAACATTAAAACATTAAACATTTAAAGTTCATTAAATATCACATGCAAAATGTAGATTGAAACCATCCAAAACTTGAGTTTTAAAAACTTCACATGCCATGCCAATTATAATTCAACTATCCAATAAAAAAATTTAACATTAAATATCACATGCCAAATGTAGATTGAAACCATCCAAAACTTTTAACTTTTAATTTAACAAAAAAATATAGATCACAACATTACTTCACATGCCAAATGTACTCCAAACATCCAAAACTTAAATTTTAAAAACAAAACAAATTATAACACATGTCATTACATAACATGCCAAATGTAGTTCAGATGACAACATTACTTCACATTCACATGCCAAAAGTACTAAAACCATTCAAAAATTAAATAAAACAAATTATATTAACAATGTAATAAAATACGTCCAAAAATTGTAGATCTCACAAGTATCAAACTGTATCAAGTTAAACAAATTTTAAAACCATCTAAATCTTGAAATCAAATCTACAAATCATGTCCATCAAATAGAGACGGATCTAGCGTCTTTCCTATCCGGGTCTCAATCCACTCCCTATCATGTGAAGCACCATGGGAAACCTACATACAGAATGCACATGTACTTGAACATTAAAATTTGATGGTTTAAAAATGAATGAGAATATATATATATATATATATATATATAGAACTTCATGTAAAAAACAAAATATAACAAAAAAATCATGTAATACCTCATGAGGTTCCCTCTCAATTTGATGAACAAGTTCTCCCATAGGAACATCTGTAGTGGTAAACTGTACAATATACATGTACAGTTAAATATATATATATATATATTAAAAACTTTCAAATGAAAATGCACGTGTACATATATAAACTTATTTTCAATAATATTAAAAAAAGGAACTAAAGACAACTTGTTCAAATGTCCTGGATGTTCCTATCTCCATCGCTAGAGTCCTCAGATTAAAGAAATCTTCTATAGAAATCTAAATTCAAAAAATTTTAAATAACTCAATGTGTATATATATATATATATATATATATATATATATCAATCTCTATATATATATATATATATATATATATATATATATGCTTTCTCTCATTTTTGTCTGAGAACTTTGGTGTCAATATATGCTGTATTGCTAAATTTTCAAACCTCTAAAATTACTACAAACTTTAATGAAAATTTGTCCATACTTGTCGCTCATCTCCCAAGAGAGTAAAAGGTACATCTCCCAAGGAAGAAGAAGAATGTTGCCATCCCCAAACATCGGATGGAATCGATATCTATTAAAAACATTTTATCAAATTATATATATACATACATGTACATGTGTACACAATTATTTATTTTAAAGTCACTTAAAAAACACTAACACTTGCCAACATATCCTGATGGTCAGACCCATCTGCATTTTTTGAACCAAAGGTCTCGAACGTGATATTAACATTTTCGTCACACATCATGTTTGAGAACTGCAAATGGTGTTTGAACATATAATCATACATTTTTTTTATATTAATGTACACATACAAATCAATGTATACATGTACATACACATGTATTTATTACAAATTGTACAAATGTATATGTATGTTAAAATAATTTCAAACCCTAAGGTCAATAACACATACTATTCTGATGCCCTCTTCCTCATGAAAAATTAGGTCTTGCAAACCATTGCGACAATTTTTTGCATATATTCGGAGATCTTCAACATTCATGTTGTTAATCTCCTCATCTGTACAATACACAAAATTGGCACGTGCATTTTCACGTGTTGTTTGTCGATTTAAACAAATATCGACTCCACTCAATCTGCTATGAACATTGTCAATCATAACATCCCTTGCTTCTCGACTTATTTGAGATGTTGCATCCATCTTTGACCACAGAGTTTTGACCCGAAACAGTCGACTCACCAATGGCGGCTCAGGGCAAGGAAACTCCACATCTTTCTTCGTGCCCTTGCGGTCATATAATCGACCTTTCCCCGGGCCAAAAAATTCTAATGGAAGGTCATTGTAGTTGGGTTTCATACCCAAAAAAAATTCTGCATAGAACATTTGTGCAAAATAAACGGGAACCTCATCATTCCATGGAAGCCTTCCATATGCCGCAAGGTGCCTATCATACAAATAACGAGCTATGTTTGGGTGCTTGAAATACTACACCTTCAACATTTTTATTTTTGGCCCTTCCTTGTAATTAAACATTGACTTGGCCACTTCTTTTGTAATTTTTTGTTTTACATCCTCCCATTTATCTGGACCCATTACTGTTTCTTTTCTCTTTCTCATCATTTCTACAAATGTATCATTTGTTAGCGCAAGATTTCTGTACACATTTACAAGTTCGCCCATTGAATGTGTAACTATTTCAAGGCTTTGTTGACTCTCAGTAGGTAGAGACAAAGCCATGAGATCTCTTTGCAATTTTTCATGAAGTCTTTCATGCCTTTGTAAGGTGCATTGCGCCATGTTGGTTTCCCATGGTATATCAATAATCTTGGTCGGATAAGTTGTGCTGGGTTGACAACCTTCTTCTTGAATGTAGCAGGCTACCCTACGTCTATTTTGACCACTAGTTGGAGCATTTTCGGCCTCTGCAGGAATATATATATAATTTTGTATATTAAAAAAACACATGTAAAAAAATTTGTACAAATTTAATGAAAAAATATTGAAATTGATGGCAACCTTGGCATTGTTGGTTAGCATCTTCTCCAACATGACCCTGCTGAGAACCAAACCCAAAATGACCCTGCTGAGAACTAGCAGTTGTTTATTGGACTTCGGGGGAATAAATATCACCCCCTTCATGCAACCTGCTACCACTCATTCATGGCCCTCTAGGTGGATTTGAACCACCACCAACCTCTGGAGACGAGGGAGAAGCTTCAAAAACAAATACGAATTTATAGTCAATTGAAAAATACATTCATGTGTACATATAAATACATATACATATTCATTGATTAAATTGCATGAACCATACCATGACTGGTTGAACCATGGGCACACTCCATAGATGGAGTAGAAACCCTTCTCCTCTTACCTCCTAAAAATTAAAAAATGAAACTTATTAACAACTAATTTAACTCACAAAGTTAAGAAAAATAAATTGCATATGTACACACATGTATGGAGATTTAAGATTATATTTAAATACCGCGAACATCCCCCGATCCCTGAACCTCCATATGGGATTCGGCTGATCTTCATCGTTCATCCTCCATGATATATATATCTATTGGTCCAAATTTACACAAAATAGATTTCAGAAAATCAATTTGTAATTCAGTGTACACAAATTATGTAGAACGCAACTTTCAAAGCAATTATTGATGTGTGAAACTCAATTTAATCAAAAAAGAAATTATAAAAACGATAAGTTCACCAAATTGCGCTATACATGGTGGGAGCACACTTGGTATAAAATTTACCACTTATATACTTTAGTTTGTGGGAGAAATGACACACGTACATAGTTTACCTTAAATTTGTTGTGTTTTGTGGATATTAAAATGAATAACTTCTATTTAGATCCATTCCGGAGATTATTTGTAGGGACATTTACTAGATATGCCACCTTTCATAAGGAATGGGAATCCGGAGGCTACACGGACCTTCTGGGGACTACGCCTATAGAACTTGTAGAAATAAACACTAGAGGCTTTAACAATATCAAAGAATGTTTTCATGCTCAGACATGGGAATGTGTCTCTTTCCCTACGCAAAAAAATAGTTCAAAGTAGTTAATCTTCGTAGACACGTCATCAAGAAGGTCAATGTGATCACCCCCAAATTAATTTTCATGAAATTAGGCTTGGAATCCTCTACAACCTGGTGGATGGAGTTGAATGGGAACTAGGTCAAGGCCTTTACAAAATACATGCTAGTGAATAACACTTACTAGGTTATGCTAACAAGTAAAGTGGGAGAAATGTTTCCTCCTCGAGGTTATCCAATTGGGTGTGTAATACCAACTTCACCCATTTACTAACAGGTTGCTCTCTTAGGTTAAAAAGTGTCTTTAGCTTATTAGTTATATGTTTTTCAATTTCCCGTGGATTCCTTGAATTTTTTCTCCTACCATCTCCCTCTCTCACTCCCGAAATTATTGTCATCAAACATTCCCCATTAAGGATCTGGAGCAATGTTTACACCATACTTAGAACTTTCATTGCTGCTAATTGAAATTGGAGAGTCATGTATACTAGATTGCCTGCTTTTGGTGGCTCTTACTTGGACAATATCCTGAGATTATTTTGACATGATGGTCATATGAGGCTGGAAGCTACTTGGTGTAATTTTCCTTAAATATTGAAAAAAACAGAGCAAAAATGTCATTTTTCGATCATTTTTTATTAAATCTTCTGCATACAGCAGATGTTATCACAATTGCAGCACAATCATGTTCCATGAGCATGAATTATGAATGTTGCAAGCCAAGTTGCAAGGAAATTTGCATTCATTTTGGGCAAAAGAAGGCTATGACATTAAGGTCCATGCTAGAAAAGTTATGCAAATAAGGTTGCTAAGTCTTCATACTCACCACGTGTTTCAAAGCCGTAACAAAGGTTGGCTTTGAGAGTGTCCTCCCAAAGCCTTGTCTTGAGATGAAATTTAATTCAATGTCTCTTAGAGTTGCAAGGTGGAATTGATAGAAATATTTGATTTCTTTTACCATAGATGGATATCTCCTTTCATCTATACCTATCTCTACCATCTTATTTCCAAGTGAAATGGGAATTTTCACATTTTGAATGCCATTACCATGTAGTTTGGTAGTCTCCTAGCTAGACCTATCACAAGTAAGGTTGTCATACCAAACTATTTCTCTTACTCAACTCAGTGACCATGACTCTCTTCTCACACTGGTTACCATAAGATCTTCAATTGTACATGTCACGCAAAGTTGGGGGTTCTAGGTGTACACCTATTAGGTAAAGTTGTATTTTATGGCATTGTGGTCCTTAAATTTGGAGGTGTTCCACCTGAAAAAGTAGGCATTAAATATGCATGAAAAGAATTTTTTTAACTTTGATAGAAATTCCTTGTGGAATTACTGAATTTATCGATGACATCATGCTAGCTTTTCTCAGAGAAGAAGGTTTTGGAGGAGAAATTGAATTCTTTTGACTTATTTTTGGCATTGACGTTTGAAATAGTAGTTTTGATGACTCCATTGATGACCTTGCTAAGGAATTTGATGCACACAATATTCACTTTGAAGATGGTTTAGAAGAAGTTGAAGAAGTTGTAGATTTTGGTGTTGTCACTGAATTTTTATTTGTTGTTGGACTTGATCAAGACACAATTTAACTTTACGAGCAGATTGAAGACCTTGAAGAGGTTTTAGATTTTGTTATTCTCACTAAAGATTTTTGTCTAGTTTTGTTTCTTAAACCATCATTTCCATAGGACATTTTTTGTGAATAGATTCTTGACCTTAATGAGAGGATATGATACCTTGAAGAGGCTACATCTTTTGGTGACGTCACTAATTGTTTCTCTATTATTGTGTTTGTTAAACATCTCACTTAGGGCGAAGCAAACTCACCTATATTATGGGTTGTAAAATGAGAAATCAATATGTAGAAATATTCACTTGGTTTTTTAATTGGATAGAGGAATAAGGTCCAAATTTTTGATGAAAATGTGCTATGAAAGTAAAGGGTTTTAAAGGCAAGCATGTACAAGGCATAGTTGAGCCAAATGTTCTTCAGGAAGGGCCTAGTTATTTGGGTCTTGGTTATGGAAAACATGGAGAATGCTCCAAAGCCAAGGAGGCACACGAAGCTGTTCCAAGAAGGAATTTTATTTCATGTTCATTACCTCAAGCTTGTGAGGTTTGTGTTCATGATGAATGGAAAAGTTTGACACCCACTTTGCAAGAAGATGTTAATAATCATACAGCTAACGAGAATGTAAAATAAGAGGATGTTGAAATCTCTAGAGTCATTTAATTCATTCCTAGTATTTATAGGAGAGCCACTACCTTATCAAATTCATGTCCTCAAGAAGGAAAAAACGGTGAATGTTCAAGGTATAAATTTGCCTCGAATCAAATTGCTTTTGATTATGATAAACATGGTAAATATTCACATAAGATTTGGAAAAAAACTTGCATATTTCCTTTTTGTGGTTTGAATAATCATAATGTTTATAGATTTTGGAAGAAGATATCCATGCACATGAAACTTTCTACAAATAAATGAGGCAAAAAATCGAGAGCCCATTGGACAAGGAAAATGGTGTTGAGAATAAGTTGCAATTTTTTATTACTCATTGCCATAATAAAGGTCACCTTGTAGACAAGTGTTGGACTTTGTATCCAACAAGTCATCCACGACATTTGAAGAAGGTGGAAGGAGATATTGACAAGAATGGAAAAGAGGATTCCATAATCGATGAGGGTTAGGATGATTCACATGATGATGAAGTGCAACTGAAAGAAGCGCCATTGAAATGGTTTGGTAAGGGATGGTTAGATTTCTTATCCAATTAAGGTCTTGCATGTATTTTGATGTTTCATGAATTTCTTTGAAAATTCAAAGTATGGTGCATGTTGCATGAAGCAAGATGTTGAAAGTAGAGTTATTTTGACACACTTAGATGCAACAAATATGGAAATGTGTACATGCTATTATTTGATTTGAGAGTCATTTGTTTCAAGAGGCATGTTTTGTCGACTTGTGTTTGGTTGATGGTTTTGTACACCAATATGTAAGAGTACATGGAGATATTCACATGATGTGAATTTTTTTTCTTTGATGCATAAAAATGATATGTCAGCGAGCTATGTTTCTTACATGATGTGTTTTTCAGTTTGATGGTTTTTCTTGTGACAAGACGTCACAAGATTTTGGGAATGTCCACTCTTGAGCGAGAGCCTCATGATTACAACCTTATCATGAGAATCAAATGGGAGTGCATCCTTATTCTTGGCTTAGGGAGCATGAACCAAACATATTGTGTATCAAATGAGAAATTTCCCTCTCCCAATCATTTCTAAATCACCCATATCACCAAGAAAACATGTTTTAAAAGAACATACTTTCGTATGGGAAAGACCTTAGTTCCTTTGAATGTGCACATGTGATGTGAAAAATTGAAATTGACAATTTGCAAAAAAGTGAAATTATGAATGAAACCACGAAAACAAAAAAACCAAAAGTGGTAAATGATTTAAATAGACCTAATTAATTATTTACCAACATAAATTCTTCAACTTTTAGCAACTAAATGATAAGTAAATAAATAAGTAAATTTGTAATTATGGTTCGAAAGTTACATAATCTTAAGAATCCAAAAAACAAATTATTTTTCAAAACGTATTACTTTCAAAGTATCAACAAGGAATGTACAAGGGTGTTCAATGAATTAACGCTATTTATTTAAATTCCATGATGTATATCTTACTCATAATTTTAACAAATTATTAAATAATGATCTATATTGGATAATTATATTATTTGCCATATATTTTGACGCTTATAGAGTGAAAAAACTGAAAGAATCAACTTGTAGGGTCATTTTAATGTTGGGTGGAGAATTGGGATCCAAAACCTTTTGTAGTCATTTTGAGGTTTTAAATTTGACATTTTTGGGGGTCAAACGATTATTCCTTGTGCCGAAATCTTGACCATTATTATACACTTAAAGACATATATCCAATGGGGCAAGAAAAACATCAAATGAAGTTCATTCAATATTTATGCCTTTAGTAAGTTGACCTATCATGTTGACATCCATGGTACGAGAGAATGTCATTTTAGCCCCATTACTCGTGCATAGCAAACTAGCTACATGTAGAATTTTAACAAGACTCTAAAAGGTCTAAAATCACAAACCTCGTTAATGGTTGACGGAGTCAAATCGTACACCTAGTTGGCTATCATGCTATGCTAAATACTTGGCGACTAGGAGGAATAAGAGTTCCATTTTGTGTTATTGTATTTTGTTCCATAGTTGAAAATACAACTAGAAGTGTGAAGTTAGAGAGAAAAATGTATGAAGTTAAGTTTTTATAGCAACCTCACACGCCAAAAGTCTTAGCTAAATCTAGTGAGATTACCTCTTTCTTTGTACTTACATATTTTCCATACCAGAAAAGAGAGATTAGAACATGTTTACATTTTAGTGTTGCTTTTCTCCCATAAGGATTTCCTAGGGAAAAAGGAGTAGAGCATCGTTACTTTTTAGGGTTTCTTGTCTCCCATAAGGAATTCCTAGGAAAATAATTGTGTTGATTGTCTAGATATGTATGTGTGTGTTTCATTATGTTTTATATTTCTTACGTTGTGTTTCATTATGTTTTATATTTCTTACATTTTGGCCCTCCTATTTTTCTTTCCAATCAAGGTTTATAAAGTAACATGAGAAGTAACATGAGACTTGGAACAATAATTTTCATTATCTATATGGAGAGGCAAGAAAAATTATATCCCCTTAAGCTTAAGCTTATGTAGTTTGTCAATTTTTATCATATATTTTTGGTAAGGGTAAATGTTTTTTTATCTATAGTAAGTCATGAGTTCCCCAATTTTACCTTATGTAAAGCATGATTCTAGGATTACTAAAATTTGTACTTGGTTTTTTATTGTGATGATGCCCTGTCTCAATCACTTGGCCATCCATTGATGGGTAGTTAAATCTTTATAACAATACTTAAGTAATATTTATCTATTTGTATTATGTGAAATGTAAAAAATGGTATACTATTTTTCATAAAAGTTTGTTGATTTTATCATATATTTCGATGAAAGTTGATTATATGACACGTTTTCTTTAAAAGGAGAACAATTTTGTTAAGGTATTAATTTCCAATTTTGTGTGTCTCTTTATCAACCTTCACTTCCTCATTCCTAGAAAAAATCTACTTGCTCATTCGTATACCCACTTTGTATTCAAATGCATGAGTTTTGAACTCTCGGTAACTATGTTTTTCTACACAGGAAAGTTATGTGTCACATTTTATACTAACTCTAAATATTATTTTGAAGTTTGGATTACTGTTATTCTTTTATATAATTTAACATTAGATATAAGTCTAAATTGAAAGCTACTTAGATGAAATATAGCTTAGATATGGCATTTTCATTATTATCTATTTATTGAACTATCATGGACATAATTATTACACATGTTTAATTTACATTATTGTTATTTGATGCTTCTTTGATTTATCTCCTGTAGCTTAATGTAATGCTAGATATATAATTTAAGTTGAAGGCCCATGAGATAAATATGACTTCTATGTGACATTTGTATTGAATCATCTATTTGTTGTGTTATATTTACATAATTGGTATGCATATCTAATTTGCATTACTAATATGTCATGCTTCTTTAATTTATCTTTTATAGATGACCGGAGCAACCATTTTTAATATATCCCTTTTGACTTCGGATATGTGGGAAATACTCATCTGCATATTTTTCTATCATAAAGCAGTGAGTAAAATTGTATTCCATTTGTGTCATTGTTAAGGTTAAGCACATGGATTAAAGTTTTATATAAGATACATTGCCACAATGTACATTTATATCTAAAGAGTCTAAAAGCTCATTCAAGACCATATTTTTTGTTAATGTAGGTTTATTGGTTATATTACATTGCTTTTGTAGTTTTTGTTGTGGGCCTTACCATCTATTCGTTCTAGTAATTGCTGAAACTAATCTTTCACCTTTTTATTTCAAATAGAAATAACTTTTCAAAGACATTTTAATATGTAAAATTAAGGAAAACCATTTTTTTCCTATGTGAATATGATAATGTCTAACATGTGCTTTTTATTTCTGCAGTAGTGACAAAGAGAACACTATTGTGGTTGAAAATGGTCTAAATGAAACCATACCATACACACAGCTCAATGAAGAGAGAGAGCCTAATATAACAGGAATAAAAATTACTTTGCTACAAAATGATAAAACATGTGAGTGAAAAATTTAAAACATAAATCAGAGATATCAAACACAATGATATGATGGAGAGAATATTTTTTTGTAGCCAAATAAACATACACAAATAAAAATACATTAATAAAATATTACAACATATCATTACCAAAATTTAAAAACATAAATAACCTAACACACAAGGATATCTCAAAACACCTAAATGCATATGTAGAACAAAATCTATAATAGAATATTTTTCTACATAGAACACTGCACATTTTTAAAACATAAACTAACTTCTAGCAGACAATAATATTAAATTAGATTTAATTGTTTGTGCAGTTGAATTGATGTGCATAGAAAAAACGGGAATAGAAATCTTTGATACATACAACACACAAATGCAAAACATTAAAAGATAAATCAATCTTGCAAATAGAAGGGTATTTAACTAGACAGAAATGTCCATATAGATTCAGTCAGAAACCCAGACCTAGTCAAAGAAAACATGAACCAATGGTTTGTTTCAGCTCTACATCAACGTTGAAAAATCGAGCTATTATGATGTGTTACAAGTCAGCCTACATGCCAAAGTGTTGGTCGGCCTAAAAGGAAGTAATGAACTATCTATATTTATATACCTTGTCTGTGGCTCTTTTCATAAGGAATAACTCGACAATCTCTGAAAACAATTTATAGATTCTTGTAAGATTCAGTACGAATATGTTGATGGGATTTCAGTGTGAAGTTTAAAGAGTTTGAAAATAGTGTGGATCTATTGTTTGGTAATCTTTGAAGCAGATTGCGGATAGTATAGTATGAAGCAGATTGCGTATAGTGTGAAGCAGATTGCGGATAGTCAAAGGAAGATTACAAATGCCTGAAAAAAATCTGTGGACTGTTCTGAAGAAGATGCAGATATATGTGATTTCAGCTAGGGTATAAAGTTTGGAATATAGAAAGACGTATTTATAAATATGTGGATAGATCTATAACAGAACTAAAGAATTAGTTCAGTTTGAATGTGGACTACAAGTCTGAACCAGTGCGGGGTTAATGAAGTGTGAGATATGTCAAAGCATTTCTCATTATCATATATTCTGAAGTGTATGTGAATTCAAGGCATCAAATGACTAAATTATTGTGATGGGAGAAAGGAAGGAAGTTAAATTTGTGATTTACCTTCCTGATCTCAATACATAAAAGAGGCAGTATATCCCAGTGAGGAATTTTTCAAATACATGTGAAAATTTTGAAAAAGGTAAGGTTGAACATACCTGATGAAAGGAGCAACAGCGCCGACGAAAGGAGCAACAGCGTGGACAGGAGGAGCAACAGCGCTGACGGGAGGAGAGAAAACACGTGAACAAAGCAGCAGCGACAATGACAGAAATTCGCGCGAATTATGAAACCGGTAAACAAACCAACTTCGCGGGCGATTTATATAGAAACTAGTTCGGCCGAACTATTTTAAAAGTAAAAGTTCGGCCGAACTTTTGTTGCCGATTTTCCCATCTCCAGCAAAAATTCTGTTTGCCTGTGCCATCAATGTGCCGTCAATCTAAACGGAATCACGAGTTCGACCGAACTTTCTAAGAATGTTCGGCCGAAATTTATAAAATGTTCGGCCGAACTATTGCCGAAAAATTTTTTTGGCCCCCGATTCTCACAAAAGTGTAACCTAGCTTCACGTTTCCACCCTTAGATAATATTAAAATTAATTTTGATAGATAAAATTTATATTGTAAACATTATCATTTTTAATGTTAACAATACTATAGTAATAGTAATAATATTAATAGTAACAATAATAACTTAACATCATTTTAAAAATAATAATATTATTAACATTTGTGTAGTAGTGTAGAGTAACCTATTGAAGGTTTTTTTATAACCCAACATTTCAGACTACCTAAATGAGTCCATCTTGAAGGGATCTATCTTGAGAAGATCAATGTGAGTCGTAGAGCTAAGTTATTATTATATAAATATATGTGTGAGTAAAAAATGATCATTGTTAGATTGGGTCGCCTCCAATGATTATCCAATTTTTTTATTATAATATAATTCTTACATTATGTTATAATTTTTAAATTAAATTAAAATTTCTTTTAATAAATTATTAAATTTATTTTAATAAATTATTTAATTATTTTATGTTATGATTAGATTTAATTAATGGCTTCCATGTGTTACTTAGTCTTAAACCATCATCACGGTTCAAGTTGTTTTTCCCTTTTTTAATTTCAATGGCTTCATTAATTTTTCTTTTTAGATAGTGGTCTTCTTTTTTGATAAGTTTAGCCTATTCCATGCAAATGTAGTGAGAAGATAAGCAGGGATTTTCAGCTAAGCCATGTTTTGTGGGCCTATTTCTAGAAATGTTAGCAGCTTGTTATTTTAGCCTTATGTTGAGGGATCTACCTGTCTCTCTTATGTATTCATTACCGCACGAAAAATGGATTGTGTATACTCATTTTTGTTGATTAGGGTTTACTGGATCTTT
Organism: Pinus albicaulis; assembly: GCA_034641835.2. Lineage (NCBI taxonomy): Eukaryota > Viridiplantae > Streptophyta > Pinopsida > Pinales > Pinaceae > Pinus > Pinus albicaulis. The sequence continues at coordinate 19,926 of JAXQQM020078240.1, forward strand.
AATGGAATCAGTTATTTTTTAAACGGTATTAGGGGGGTGAAAGCCCCATTGATATTATGATTATTTAAAATTTTAGCTATCTTCACAATGGTACCTTTTATGTAAGGAAGGGAGATTTTTGGTGTGTTTATGGGCCTTTTTATGATTTTTCTATTTAAGGTTTTCTGGATAGTTTTGTTAATGGTGTTTCTATGGTATCCATTTTCTTCAAATACTTGGCGAAAGATGGTTGAGTTCCTAATTTTGGTGATGAGAATCAGAAATTATAGTAGCTCTAGTGGTTAGGGTTTTAATGATACTAGTTTTTTGTTTGGGATGGTTATGAGAGTTGGCATGTAGATAATTTCACTGTGGGTCTTTTTTTTGAAGACTTGAAAACCTAGTCCACCCTCTTTCTTGGTTATAAGGATATCAAGGAAAGGGAGTTGATTTATTTTTCAATTTCAATAGTAAATGTTATGTGATCAGACAGGTTATTAATGTGAGCTATGAATTCATCTAAATTTTATTTTCCATGTCCCAATTTTGCGAATACTTTACCAACGAATCTTTTCCATTCTTCCGGAGTGTAGGGAAAAGAACTCAGGGATTTTTGTTCAAAGTATTCCATATAAATGTTGGCTATTATGGGAAATAAGGGATAGCTCATAGCTACTACGTGGGTTTTTTCATAAGCTTTCCCATTAAAACTAAAATATGAGGATTTCAGACAAAGTTTTATAAGATCTGCAGTTTCTTCATCAGCAATTTTCCTCGTATGTTGATAGATTCATCAATAGGTAACATTGTATAGAGAGATACAATGTCAAAGCTAACCATAAGATCTTATTTATTCATTTTTACATTTTTTTTCCATTCTATAAAGGATGTGGAATATTTTATGTATGAGGAGGTGATTCCATATAAAGGTCTATTTTTTTTCGCAAGGTATTATGCAAGAAAGTAAGTAGGGGATCCTATAGTGTTTACTATGGGTCTCAAAGGGATGCCAGAGTTATGGATTTCAGGAGCTCCATATATTCTTGGAGTAACTGAGTTGTTGGGAGTGATTCTCTTTTTTATAATTTCATCCAGTTATGATTCTTTGATTTTCTTAGTAACTTCTCTAAGGATTTTTCTGCAAGGGTCTTTGTTTATAATTTTGTAACAGCTGCTTTGGTTTAGGTGTTCTTCCATTTTTTTATTATACTTAGTTCTATCCATAATCAATGTAGAATTACCCTTATCAGTGTTTTAAATGACGATATATTTATTTTTTTCTGAGTTGGATTAAAGTTATTTTTTCATCTTTTGATATGTTGCAAGGAGGAGGTTCGACGCTTCTCAGAATTTTAGCCACATCCTGCCGAATTTCTTCAGCTTCAATTATTAAAATTATTAAAAATATTTTACTTTTAAAAATAATAATATTATTAACATCATTAACAGTATTTTATCTTCAATGTGGTTTAAGGATACATATTAGAATATTTTTACTAGCTGAATCTATCACTCCTTGTCAGCTCAACCATGAAGCTTGACCATGACAGTGTCAAGAGAATTGAACCCATAACCTCTCAAAAGAAAATGTGTTTTAATGATGGGGACTCAACCAATTGAGTGAAACCTCGGGGCTATCAACATTAACAATATTACATATATTATTAATAACATTAATGTAATAATTCATTTTATTCTAATATAATAATGTAATTATTAAATTAATTTTCTTAATAATATATAATAATAAAATAACAATAATTACAATAATGTATTAACAATATCATTCCTAACTATTGAGAAATATAGGGAAAAGATATTGGATGATTTATCTTATAATGATAACTACTTGTGAGGAGTTTTTAATTTTCTTAATTAGATTCTTCTTGTACTTGATTATTATTATTTGTTCTTATTCATCAAACAAATACTAAAGCATAAAGAACAATGAGGAAAAGGACATAATATGTAGGTGACCAGCCAGGGCCAAAACCTCTCCAACCTGAGAGGAAAACCCACAAGAATTCTTCTTCTTATAAAATCTTCAATTTATGAATTCCAAGACCTAAACCCTTGACGAAGAACTCTTCCAAGACCAATTCAATGCTTTTTTTTTTAATATCATTTCCTTCGAGAAAATTCGACCTACCGACCAACTATAACTTTAGAAACTGCAAATGCAAATTGACCAAACACTATAACTTTGACTTACCTAAAAATTGTAACTTCAACTTGCCCAAATACTGCAAATTTGAATGCAACATAAATTTCAACTTCTACTGCAACTTCAATTTTGAATTTCCCATAAATTGCAACTTCGACTACAATAGAAACTGCAACTGCAATTTCGACTTGCCCAGAAAGTACAACTTCTCTTCTTTTCTTGGATATATTCTCTCTCCTAGAGAACTTAGCTTCCAAAATCACTCTTTTTAATGACCTAACTTCACTTATTCAACTCAAATTCATTGTGGAAATGTGTGCCCTAATTCCTTCGGACGTGTGGAGAGAATTATCCAAAAAACAAATCCAAACCTTCAACTTTTTCTGCTTCTTTAGTCTTCTTCTTCTTCGCACTTCCTTTCATCCTTAAGATCGAACTTCTGTGAGTGAGAGTGTGTTCTCCAAATGAGCTATAATTCTTCTTTATATAGACTTCACATAGGGTTGAATTGCTTCCTATAGGCCAACTATAAGTTTCCTTAGGCCAACTTGAAATTTGTGCCATGATGAGGTCTTGGAGGGTCTTTTCACTTGATTATTTTTACACCAATTTTTGGTCATCTAACCATTTACAATTAGATGGATCAAAGTACACCATGTAAGACCAATTTTACCATAGTAAAATTTCATTCACTATAAGAAACAATTTAATAAACCATAATTTATTAAGTTATTTCTGGTTCAAACAGGAAACCCCATGAGGAATAATTAAATAAATCCTTATTTATTTGATTTTCCTCTAGAAATAATTAATTAAACCACTATTTAAATAATATTCCTGGTCATATTCAACCCAATTATGAGAAATAATTAATTAAATCATTATTTAGTTATTATTCCTTGTTAAATTTGACTAAATCACCTAGAAATAATATAAAAAATCATTATTTGTTAAATTCTTCCTTAACCCCATTCTTGAAATGATAAATAAATCATTTATTTGTTTATTATTTCTAAATAGAGGTATTTAACCAATTTAAATTCATTTTCCCTCCAAAAAAATATAATAAAATATTCCAAGCAGTTAGATCTAGATCTTGGTTAATAATATTTTATTATTCTCCATTATCGAGGATAAATCAATATTTTGTTATAAATAGGAGGGTTTTCCATTCACTATTTACTTTGATCACTTTCATTGTCACGCTTTGATCATTCTCATTGTTGCCACTGTTTTATTTCTTCTTGAGCTCCTATAGAGTTCAACTTGTCTTGGGTTTTCTACACCATTGAGAGAGAGAAACTTCTAGATATGAAGCATTGAGGACAACCAAGAACCCATCCCATTGAGGGGGACTGGTTGTTCATTCTTTCTGCAACTCTATTTTGTTGAGGTGTGTATTGATTAGTTTTCTGTTGTGCTATACCACACTTCTTATAGAACTCTTCAAATTCCTTCTTACAGAATTCTCCACCATTATCTGTCCTCAACACCTTTATCTTCTTCTCTACTTGGTTTTCCACCAGAGCCCTAAATTATTTAAATCTGTCAAAGAATTCAAATTTCTTCCTCAAGAAATATATCCATGTACTCCGTGAGAATTCATCTATGAATGAAACATAGTACAAAGAATTTCCCAATGATGGAACCGACACAGGTCCAAACACATCATTGTGCACAAGCTCTAATATCTTGTTCGCCCTCTTAGCACCAGAAGGAAAACTCACCCAATTTTTCTTCCCATAAAAACAATGTTCACAGAAATTGAAATCTAGAGATAAATTAGACATACCTTCTACCATAACATTTCCATGCAATATCCAAAGGCCCTTCTCTCCAATATTTCCAAGCCTTTGATGCCATAGCATGGTATTTTCTCCATTAATAACAGTGCTACCCTGAAGCTTGTATGGAGTTCCAATATGAACTCCCCACATTAATACCAGTGCTCCCGAAACCATCTTGCAGGTATATTTCTTGAACAATTTTTTTACACTTGCATCATCCATGTTGCGTACAGAAATCAGATTTCTAGCCAATGCAGGAATATGCAGAACACCAGGAAGTGTTCAAATCCTTCCACCTTGCAGCTTCAACTTGAATTTTCCACGTCCGATGATTTTGGACTTCCTATCATCCCCTAAGAATACATCACCACCATCATACTTCTCATACTCACAGAACCACTCCCTATGGGGAGCGAAGTGAAAGGATGCACCTAAGCCAATCAACCATGCCTCATGATCTACATGTGTATTTGAAGAAGAAGCCAAATACACATCCCCACCTTCACCTGAGGTGGTTTTTTTCTCTATAGAAGGAGCATCATCAGATCCCTTTCCTTTCTTAGGAGCTTTAGATCTGTAGTCCTTTTTTTAGTGCCCTTCCTTTCCGCGTTTCCAGTGTTAGTCATCAATAACTTTGATCCTATCCAAAGATGACTAAGTTGACAATCCCAGGTTTCTAGAAACAATATTTAAAGAAACATTGTGATTTCTAGAAATCTCACTGCCTTCATTATCCTAAACCTATCTGATTCACTAAAAATCTTCATTCAAATCTGTTCCAAGTTAACCTGTTGCTTCAAAAGACACCGATTTCAGAACATTCTCCATCATTTTTCCTTCCCTTTTCCTTTTTTGCTCCTATCCTAACAATCCTTTTTCCCCTCTGAAAAACCCATTTCCCCTCATTTATCCTCCATTCCCCTAAAAGAGGTCTTTTAAACCATAAAAATATCTTTATTTGGTTTAAAATACCCTCTTTTACTCTATCAGAAGTCTCCAAAAAGGCTTAAAACACCCTTTTTAGGCCTAAATATGACCATTTTGTAAAGATAGGCTTTTAATCCCTTTTTAGCTTAAGCTTCAGTCCCTTTCTCCATTTTCTTACCCCACCATTTCTCTCCCCCAAAGAAAATCCCAACCGTCGACCCTCGAGATCCACCGGTTGTTGCACTCTTGCCCATTGACGGCCCTCATCTAACCCCCACCTTTTCCTTTCTACTCCCAGTCTTCTCGCTACTCGACAAAACAACTGACCCCATCAATTTTGGTCCCACTTTTCGCCCACGCCTTTGTGCTCAACCTCCATCTGCCACTCGTCCACCAGATCCCGCACCTCCAAACCTGCGCACTGATCTCATGACCTTTCCACACCGTTGATCTTACCATTTGAGATCTGATGGTCCAAATTTGATTTCATGTGGAAATAAACACCAAGGTTTAACAGCCCATATCCACGCGAAATAGGCGGTATTGGCCTGGACAAGTGGTGGCCATTCTATGGAATCACGCACCCTTCGCCCTTTACCGCTTACCGCTCATTAACAGCGCAAAAACCGCTAGTTTTCCCACAAAACTGCCTAACTTCCAATTCGTGCCCATATCCAAATTTTTTGTTGGTTCTGCCAATGTAACCCCTCCTCCGCAATCACTCCAAACCCCCTCCTCCAGCTTCTGAAATGCAATTTAGCCAAAAACGCAGGTTTTAATTAATTTGGTGTTTTGTTGTGCAGGTTTTAATGGCGGCCCAAGTTTATAGGCCATCCCATAGCCAATTTAAGTGGCCTGGTCTCAGGATGATGATCCTTAAAGGCCAAATAAAACAGATAAATGGATTCAGAAGGTTTAATTCCGGTTTTTGTTGATACTTCATGGCCATCGATTCATTCATAAAACCCTCCAAGCGCGCAAAGAAGACCCTTGCACATAGCAACAGAAGAGAGATCAATGAAGAAATGAAGACAGAAGAACAAAGGGCTTGATCAAAGATTAAATTTGTCAAAACAGAGATTATCCCTTTAAATCTAAAATTAAAGATAAATGGGTAAAAGTAGTTGTTTAAAGAAGAAACAAGAGAAAAGGACATTAAGCCAGTTTAATTAAATACCAAATGCAAAATCAGGGCCTAAGACACCGTTTATTAATTAAACAAGGAAACTTAGACCAAAGGCAACTTCGAACAAATCAACATGGGAGCAGTTATTCCTCCAAAATATCTAACTGCCACCTATATCATACCTCCTGTATATAAAGAAAATTAGTAGTTATTACACAGTTAGAAGATATTTTAATCTGTCAAGGAAGTTATTGTAAAAGATAAAGATAGGCTTCAAAGTCAAACTTTTCACCTATCTTTTCTTAGAAGTTAAAACAGAGTTATTAAAACAGAGAAGTAGCTGCACAAGTTCCTACCTTATGCCTTGCATGGTTTTCAAGGATAGGAATGCATTTACTTTGTAATAAATAACACTCAAACCTTAGATCAGCTCCACTTCCTTATTTGCAGCATTAATACCACATTTGAACTCATTATATTTTTGGCATTTGATGACTCTTTGAAGTAATACATAGTCGTGTTGAAGTTGAGAAGAAATTGGTGTTTTGGAATTTGTGGATGTATTGACCTATTTGTTGATGGAGGAGGCTAGATCACTGGATCCCTGAGCTTGGCTATTGGTGAAGTAATCTAAATCTGTTATTGTTATTTCCTATTTCATTATGTTTCATTATTCTCAATTGCAGTAGAGAAAAAGTTTTAGGCTAAGAAATGTCTTTTGAAAGCAGCTTAGTCCTGTTTGTTCTTCACTGTCTTAATGTTTTCTTCTAGTAGGACATTTTAGAGAATTCTTAATTTCTCTCTAGAACCCCTATGCTTTTTTATTTCTTAAATAGTTCAATACAGTTGGTCTCAAGAATGATTTATGGTTTTCCCTGCTTACTTGCTGCCACTTGAAAATTGTTTCTGAAGTCTCCCTTCAAAGTACCATTGTTAAAAGTCTGCCAAAGAGGTTTTGTTTCGATCATACCATTTGTACTTGCTGAAATAATTGTTTTGAAGATCTTTATAGCTGTAATCAAAGATGTTTAGGAGTTCCCTCTTCTATGAATGTAGTTATTTGTGAACCTTGAATGTTTTCTTATCCTTGAAGGTGAAATGACTAGAAGTTAAATGAGTTTCTCGCCTTCTATATTTCGTTGGACAAGTTTGTGTTGAAATTATTATTTTCTGGAGTGTGGTTTGTAGAATTTATGGTTAGCCCTATCTATTGAATGCCTCTTTATGTTTAGATAATGTTTTAAGTCCCTTTGTTGAGAAGTACATATAATTAAGGATTCTTAATTGCCCTTAGCTCTATTTCTCATTCTAAATCGTTGATGTCCATTTCATTTCACCTGAAAGACCTTAAAGATCCATTGGCCAAGTTAGATTTGCCCTTTGATACCCCTGATCCATTGATTGACTTATCATGACTTCCATTTGACTCCATTTCCCAATGACTTAGATATTTCCTCATTCTACCTATGCTTCTCTAATTTTCATGTCCAACCAAACAATCAAACAACCCTCATACTTAGTAACTAGCCTAAAATAAACCCTTAAAAAGAAAACAAGTCTTACCTTTGTAAACAATTGAGAGATCCCTCTCTGAGACTAGGAAGGCTAGGTCCTAGAGCTCTAAAGAGTGGTTTTTATGTTGCCTTGTCACTTGGTATACCAATCTTCCAAATCACATGACCCCAACATAATGGCGATCACGGTGGGACCATGAGTACATAGAAGCCTAACAATCCCTTATAGACTCATTTGTCCTTCAATTTCCTCAGAAAATCAGTAGATAAGAAATATAGTAGACTCTATTTGGTTCACCATCTTAGCTAAATGATGAATAAGGTATAGGAAACTCTTACAAACCACTGAACCATATAAAACCTCAGAAAACCCAAAAAATTTCAGATTGGTCTTTAAAATACTTATTTGTGGTGGACCATAAAACATTTTACCTTCAAAAGAGCTAAAAATTTCCACCTGGTGACTCCACTAGCCCCAATAGGCCTATTACTCCACTAGTACTCTTAGATTCCCTTAATATTGTTTCAAATCAGTCCTTGGAAATTTAAAGATCCTAGTCCCATATTTTAGCAAGGCATTAAACACTGAGAGAGGTCAATCTTTGAAAATAGTCCTTAAGCTTTTAGCCTCTCCAAATTTTGGAATTGAAATACTGGCTTCACATAGGATCTATACTAGATCTCATCCAGACCCTAATCCTCCTAAAGTAGTTGATGGTCCAGAAAAGATCGTGTGGCAAACTTCTAGATCTGGAAATTTAACTACTGTTGGAACTATCCAAAGAGAAATATCTGTCCCTGAAAACCTTACAGTCCTGAAATATCCTCACTTTAACTTGCCTCATACAAATAAATTATTTAGAACCAAGTCATATAGTGATATTGACCAAGCTGACCTTGAGCCCACAGATTTGTAGCAGAGCCCGGGTAGAGAAGCCTCACCTTCTGCTCCACCTAATTCTCAGTTTCTCCATCACTTCAGCTCCTTTCATAACAAATATGCTCAAAATCAATTTGCTGGCCCAAGTGTTTCCTCCACTCCCATTCACACATCCACTGTTCAAAACACTCCATTTTAGCCCACATTTCCTCTTGTAATCTCACCTCTTGTAAATCCCCCTTTATTTCCTACCATGGTAGCATGGTATGCTCCACTACTATTACCACAACATTTGGTTCCTTTACCAAATGATTATCAGTCTAGAATTCCCCATTTCATTGGAACTGAATCTACTACTGCCCAACAACACGTAGATAAAATGGATGATGCTTTTGATTACATGGAAATAGAATAAGATACCATTAAGATGAGAATCTTTTCCCAAACTTTAGGAGGAGAAGCTAGGAAATGCAGTTAAAAACTTTACTCCTAATAGCATAAATGATCTCCCTTCTTTATACCAAACATTCATAAACAAATGGGAAATAAAAAAGAATCCTCTCCAAATCCTTTCAGAATATAGAGACCTTAAGAGAAACATTGGGGAAAGTGTCCAAGATTATTGCACTAGATTCAATAGTGTTTACAATGCACTTCCCCCAAACATGAAACCTCCACTAGGCTTGGCCTTAGCTAAATTTCCTGAAGGATTTGATCCAGACATGGCCTACCAGCTAAGAGAAAGAGACCCCTTAACTTTAGAAGATATGAAGAGGGGAGCTTTAAGTGTAGAGGAAAATATGATTGAGAAAAGAGCTAGGTTGAAATCAGAGAAAAGAGTTACATAAAAAGATGAAACAATGGCATATACCTCATCATCTGATGCAAAATTTGATAACCTGGTAAGGGTAATGGAGAGAATGCTTGAAAAAATAAATCTAAATGATAGAATGCCTCCTAGAGAAAATCAAACCAATCCCCAAAACATAAATATAAATCCGAATTCCAGAAGAGATCCTAATCAAGATAGACAAAGAGACAATGACCAACAAATTAGGCCTCCTTTCCAACAAAACTATGTAGATCAACAGGAAGAAAAGGAAATTGAAAGATTAGAAGAAATTCATGTAAATTTGATAGGATCTGACAGTGGAGATGATGTCTTCCTCACTAAATAAGAACAAGGATTCTTCTCCTCAGAACAAACTGAAAAAAATCATGAGGATTCTAAAGATTATAGATTGGGGTTTGAGAATGCAATAATAGAGGTCCACAAATAGTATGATCTTAGAAGCAAAGGGAACCCAGAAATTTCCAATGACAAAAACACTAGTACTGTTGTTAGGAAAACTTTAGAAAATCAACCTAAAAATACAACAAGTAACACCAACACTATGGCCAATAAAACTGATCTAAACAAAGATAAAAACATCCAACAAAGTGTTGAACAAAGCTGCCCTAGTACCTCTGTTAGTTGGCCTAAAAAATTTGTCTTAAATAGCAGTCCAAATAAAATTCAGCAAATCAGAACTACTGAAAGAACTATGCTTGAAAAAACAGATGTAAATATGTCAAAAACATTAGTCCCTTTTAGCCTTGAGGGTGAGATTTCCAAGATCAAAATTAGCATACCTCTAGCTGAATTAGTAACCCAGGATGTATATAAAAACCAAGTTTTGAAAGCTTATAATATAGGTAGTGATACTGATACTTTAAACTTGATTGATGACAAACCAGAATTGTTGTTTGGTCCTGAAGTTGAAGTAAAATACCAAGAAGGTGTTGTCCCTCCCTTCTATGTTAGCTTGAACATACATGATAAGATCTTGCACAATGCCATGGTAGACTCAGGTGCTTCTCATAACCTTATGAAAAGTAGTAATGGAAAGCCTAGGCCTAGAAATTACTAAACCATATAAGGACATGTATTCCTTTGATTCAAGCAGGGTCAAATGCTTGGGCCTAATCAAATATTTATGTGTCAACTTGGCACAAATTCCTGCTAAAGGTCTAGTTATGGACATAATAGTAGCTGACTTTCCCCCAAATTATGGTATGCTTCTATATAGATCATGGGGAGACAAATTTCAGGGAAGCCTTCAAATGGACATGTCCTATGCCACCATCCCAGTATTTAACCAAACCAAAAGATTATATAGGGAATCCCATATGAAATTTATGGTAAGAAACATAGATAGGCCAAACAACACTCCTGTTTACTCCATTCACTATGATTTAGATTCCTTTATCTTATATAATGAAGATGAAATCAGTCAAAAAGAAAAGGAAAATGAGGAACAATTCAGCCCCCTAGAACAGTCAAATCTGCCCTCAAATCAAGCACATGACAGCCCAAACTTTAGCAGCCTTGAACAACAAAATGAGAATGAGCATGAGATAGAAACACTGTGGAGAGTAAGCTTTGATGGCTCTTGTAGTAAAACAGGTTCAGGAGCTGGTGTATGGATACACAATGTAAACAAAGGACATTCTTATAAAATTGATTTTCCATGTACCAATAACATTGCAGAGTATGAAGCCCTCCTCCTTGGCCTACATTTGCTAAAATATTTAGGAGCCAAGAAAGTATCAATCCAAGGAGATTCAGAGCTGATTATTAGGCAAATAAAAGGGGAGTATTCAGCTAAAAACCCAAGATTAAGAGAATATAGGAATGTTGCCTTATAGCTCTTAAAAACCTTTGAAAAATATGAACTCACCTTCATTCCTAGAGCTCAAAACCACCTTGCAAATGAAATTTCTTTTACTGCCAGCAATTTCCAAATACCTCAGATAAATGAACAATTCAATGTCAAAGTAAAAAACAGACCTGCAGTCCCTGATAATGAATACTATTGGCAAGTGTTTGAAGGTGACAAACACATAGACAATTTTCTGCAATCAAGGAATGATTTTTCCATATCAACACCTAGCTTAAGCCATGAAGAAAATTGTTTTAAAGAAGAACAAATCCTTAAAGTAGAGTTGTCCTCTTCTGTTGATATAAACCAATTTGAACATCTTTGTAAAGCAAAATTACTAAAAAAACTAGACCAAAAGGACCTTGAAATTTTACAAATTAAAAATGATTCAATACCAAGGGGCCTTACACCATTAGAGGAGTTTTTTGACTTCAATGATATAGCTAAAAAACCAAAGATGGAGCCTACAAAAATTGATGTTGAAGAACATAACATAGGCAGCGTAACTGAACCCAAAATGATCAAGTTATCTAGCACTCTCCCGAATCATATCAAGCAACAATATATTGAACTTTTCAAAGAGTTTGGAGATGTGTTTGCATGGGGATACAAAGATTTGAAATCATATGATACCAGCATCATTCAACACAAAATTCCTCTTAAGGAAAATCATAAACCTTTCAAACAAAAACTAACAAGGATAAACCCTGTTTTATTACCTTTAGTTGAAAAAGAGATCAAGAAGATGTATGATGCTGGGATTATAGTACCCCCTAGATATTCAAAATGGGTTTCCAATATAGTATCTGTTAGGAAGAAGACCGGGGAATTCAAGCTTTGCATTAACTTTAGAGATATGAATAGAGCCTCCCTGAAAGATAGCTATCCCTTGCCTAAAATGGATCACATACTCCAAAAGGTGGTTGGGTCTAAAATAATATCACTATTGGATGGGTTCTAAGGCTACAATAAAGTATTAGTGCTCCCAAGTGATCAGCATAAAACTTCCTTTACTACACCTTGTGGTACATTCATGTATGTCAAAATTCCATTTGGTTTGATGAATGTAGGTGCCACCTTCCAAAGGGCCATGGACATAGCCTTCTCAGAAGACATAGGTTGTTTTATAATCATTTACATTGATGACATTACTGTTTTCTCCAAAACTAATAAGGAACATCTGATTCATTTAAGAAAAGTTTTTGAGAAATGTAGAAAATATGGCTTATCTTTGAATCCCAAAAAGACACTCTTTGGTCTCCAAGAAGGAAAGCTTCTTGGCCACATAATTTCTGAAGAGGGAATCAAAGTAGACCCTAAAAGGATTGATGGCATATTGAAGATCAGCCATCCTAGAAACCTTAAATAATTGCAATATTTCATTGGGAAGATCAATTTTTTGAGGTGATTCATCCCCAACCTTGTTGATTTATTAAGGAACATCACAAACATGCTTAAGAAATAGATGTGTTAAATGGACAATATAGGCTGAACAATCATTTGCAATAGTGAAACAAGCTCTCACTCAAACACCAGTTCTTATCAGTCCTGATTTCACCAAGGATTTTTACATCTTCTCTTTTGCATCTGAACATACAATAGCTGCAGTATTGTTGCAAAAGAATACCATGGGGCAAGAACAACCAATAACATTTTTTATTAGGGCCTTAATACATGCTCCACTCAAATATAAAATCATAGAGAAACAAGCCTTAGCCTTGGTAAAAGCATTGAAAGACTTCCAAGTCTACATTTTACATTCTCATATCATCGCTTTTGTCCCACATATAGTTGTTAATGAAATTCTAAGTCAAGACCCTGATGGAAAAAGGGGAAAATGGATTGTTGTTATTTTAGAATATGACTTAGAAATCAAGCCTACCAAACTAATTAAAGGATAGGGATTAGCAAAGCTCATGGCTGAGTCAAACTTCCAAGCCTTAGATATAAATATGGTGGATGTTTTAGAAGAAACAGGAGAATTCCCAGCTCCATACATTGAAGAAACATTTGTGAATTCACCTTGGTATGTTGATATCATATATGTGCTACTCTATCTAAATACCCCTCCTTCTCTATCAAAAACTAAAGCTAGATTTTTAAAATAGAGGGCTTTAAATTATTGTATTTTAGATGGGGTTCTATATTAGAAAAATATTGTTGGAATATTGCTTAAATGTTTGCTTTAGAATGATGCAGGAAAAATCATGCATGAGCTACATGAGGGAGAATGTGGAGGCCATCTTTACTAGAAGACCATAGCAAACAAGATTCTCAGAGCTAGCTACTATTGGCCCACCCTTTTCCCAAATACTCAAAAACTAGTCATGACTTTCCATAAGTGTCAAATTTTTATGGCAAGAGAAAACTCCTACCTTTACCCTTGCATCCCATCAGTGTTGAGGCTCCCTTTCAACAATAGGGTTTGGATTTCATTGGAAAAATTCACCCATATTCATCTACCCAACATAAGTGGATCCTTACTGCCACTAATTATTTTACCAAATGGATAGAGGCCATACCTTCTAGGAATGCTACTGATTCTGTCATTATCAAGTTCATCGAAACCAACATACTATCCAGATTTGGTTGTCCTAGGAAAATTATCACAGACAATGTTGTTGCCTTAAAATCTAAAAGAATGGTTGACTTCTGTTACAAATATCATATCACATTGGGTCATTCCATAGCTTACTATCCCTAAGGAAATGGATTAGCTGAATCTTCAAACAAAAGCCTGGTCAATATTATCAAAAAATTGTTGGAACAAAATCAGAAAACATGGCATACAAGCTTATTCATGCTTTATGGGCTGACAGATTAACCACCAAGAAATCAATTAATATGTCTCCCTATCAGCTGGTTTATGGCATGGATGTTGTCTTCCCAACATCTTTATGAGTTCCAGTCATGAAACTCCTTCAAAAAGTACAATATGAAGAAAATGATATGCAGAGAAGGGTAAATCAGACCATTCATTTACAACAGTCTAGAGAGGAAGTGTACAAGAGAACACAAACAGTCCAAGAAGGCATCAAGAAAATATTAGATAGAGGGACTAAAGCAAATTATTTCCAAGTTGGAAATATAGTTCTAAAATGGGATTCTAGGAGGGAAGAGAAAGGTAAACATGGCAAGATTGATAATCTATGGAAAGGTTCCTACATCATTCATTCTATTAGGGGTCATAATGCATTTTTTTTACAAGAGCTGAATGGAGAAGAATTTTTTGGAGGTCATGTCAATGGCAGGATGCTCAAGCACTATTTTTGTCAAGAGTCCTAATTTCAAAGTTTTTCACTCATTATACATAAAATAGTTGGAAAGAAATCATAGAAAATACAAAAAACAATAAAATAAAAGAAAGGAAAAGAGGGAAGATTCAAAAAGAGGTACAACCCCATACCCAAAAAGATAATTTCTGAAAGTGTGCAAGTCTAAATGCCACTGTTGATTCAAAATGATGTCTTGTTCAGTCATCCAGCCTAATCATGGTTGAACATGCTTTAAATTTCTTTTGATAAGTTAGTAGAAACACTAATTGATAAGATTATTTTAGACTTGACTTATTCAAAAAGGATAGATTAGGAAAATATGAAGATACTCATTCCACATGCTCAAAACAGAACCAAAGAGATAGATAAGGATGCCTCATAAAAGAAAATTCATGGCCTTATATTTCTGATTTATTTTTTGTGCAAAATAATGTTTGTGTGTAGCTTGTTCCAAATGCCACAACCATGGTTAATCAGACTGTCAAATCCTGATTTAAATTTCATGTCAATAGCTAGAGAATCAAGACTGTCAAAGAATTTAATCTTCGCAGTTAAGTATTTTAGGTGGAAAATAAAAGAGTTCAATAGTTTAATCTAAACTCTTGGAAGAAATAAGGATAGGAATAGTTAGTTTATTTCTATTTTCAAAACTAAAATGTCAAAGAGTTTTCTAGTCCAAATTCACTTAGAAAGAAGAAAAAATGATAGGAAAGTAGGATTGGGTAGGTAGGAAGACTGTGCGAAAGAACCATATATTGCAGATTGATAAAAAGTTGTCCTTTTTCAGAGAAACATCAGCAAGTGAAAAGAAGAAAGAAACTACCCAATGGATAAGGCACTGGTCTGCTGAAATCAAATATTTATTTTCTGAGGTTCTGGACACCTTGAAAGGAAAGCTCCACTCCCCAAGTGGAGCCACTGTTAGTCATCAATAATTTTGATCCTGTCCAAAGAAGACTAAGTTGACAATCCCAGATTTCTAGAAATAATATTTAAAGAAACATTGTGAGTTCTATAAATCTCACTTCCTTCATTATCCTAAACCTATCTGATTCACTAAAAATCTTCATTCAAATCTGTTCCATGTTAACCTGCTGCTTCAAAAGACACTGATTTCATAACATTCTCCATCGTTTTTCCTTTCCTTTTCCATTTTTTCTCCTATCCTTATAGTCCTTTTTCCCCTCTGAAAAGCCCATTTCCCATCATTTATCCTCCATTCCCCTAGAAAAGGCCTTTTAAACCATAAAATTCTCTTTATTTGGTTTAAAATACCCTCTTTTACCTTATCGGAAGTCTCCAAAAAGGCTTAAAACGCCCTTTTTAGGCCTAAATTTGACCATTTTGTAAAGATAGGCTTTTAAGCCCTTTTTAGCTTAAGCTTTAGTCCCTTTCTCCATTTTCTTACCCCACCATTGCTATCCTCCAAAGAAAATCCCAACCATCGACCCTCCAGATCCGACGGTTGTGGCACTCTTGCCGATTGACGGCCCTCATCTAACCCCCACCTTTTCCTTTCCACTCCCATTCTTCCCGCTACCTGATAAAATAACTGACCTCATCAACGTTGGTCCCAATTTCTACCCATGCCTTCATGCTCAACCTCCATCTGCCACCTATCCACCAAGTCCCGCACCTCCAAATCTGCGCACTGATCTCATGACCTTTCTACACCATTGATCTTACCGTTTGAGATCTGATGGTCCAAATCTGATATCGCGCAGAAAACAACACCGAGGTTTAACAGCCCATATTTATGAAAAATAGGCTATATTGGCCTGGACATGTG
Source organism: Pinus albicaulis (assembly GCA_034641835.2). NCBI lineage: Eukaryota > Viridiplantae > Streptophyta > Pinopsida > Pinales > Pinaceae > Pinus > Pinus albicaulis. Next base: position 36,069 of record JAXQQM020078240.1, read on the forward strand.
GCGGCCATTCTATGGAATCATGCACCCTATGCCCTTTACTTCTTATCACTCATTAAGAGCGCGAAAACTGCCGATTTTCCCACAAAACTTCCTAACCTCCAATTCGCACCCATATTCAAATTTTTCACTAGTTCTGCCCATGGAACCCCTCCTTTGTGCATTTCCCTCCTCCGCAATTGCTCCAAACCCCCTCCTCCAGCTTCTGAAATACAGTTTAGCCAAAAATGCAGGTTTTAATTAATTTGGTGTTTGTTGTGCAGCTTTTAATGGCGGCCCAAGTTTATAGGCCATCCCATAGCCAATTTAAGTGGCTTAGTCTCAAGGTGACGATCCTTAAAGGCCAAATAAAACAGATAAAGGGATTCAGAAGGTTTAATTCAGGGTTTTTTCGATACTTAATGGCCATCAATTCATTCATAAAACCCTGCAAGTACGCAAAGAAGACCCCTGCACATAGCAACAAAAGAGAGATCAATGAAGAAATTAAGACAAAAGAACAAAGGGCTTGGTCAAAGATTAAATTTGTCAAAACAAAGATTATCACTTCAAATAAAAAATTAAAGATAAATGGGTAAAAGTAGTTGTTTAAAGCAGAAACAAGAGAAAAGGACAGTAAGGCAGTTTAATTAAAGACCAAATGAAAAGTCAAGGCCTAAGACACAATTTATTAATTAAACAAGGAAACTTAGACCGAAGGCAACTTCAAACAAATCAACATGGGAGCAGTTATTCCTCCAAAATATCTAACTGCCACCTATATAATACCTCCTGTCTATAAAGGAAATTAGCAATTTTTACATAGTCAGAAGACATTTTAATCTATCAAGGCAGTTATTGTAAAAGATAAAGATAGGCTTTAAAGTCAAAATTTTCACCTATCTTTTCTTAGAAGTTAAGGCAGAGTTATTAATACAGAGAAGTAGTTGCACACGTTCCTATCTTATGCCTTGCATGGTTTTCAAGGATAGGAATGCATTTACTCTATAATAAATAACACTCAAACCCTATATCAGCTCCACCTCCTCATTTGCAGCATAAAATACTGCATTTGAACTCATTATATTGTTAGCATTTGATGACTCTTTGAAGTAATACATAGTCGTGTTGAAGTTGAGAAGAAATTGGTGTTTTGGAATTTGTGGATGTCTTGACCTGTTTGTTGATGGAGGAGGCTAGATCACTGGATCCCTGAGCTTGGTTGTTGGTGAAGTACTCTAAATCTGTTATTGTTATTTCCTGTTTCATTATGTTTCATTATTCTCTGTTGCAATAGAGCAAAAGGTTTAGGCTAAGAAATGTCTTTTTGAAAGCACCTTAGTCTTGTTTGTTCTTCACTGTCTTAATGTTTTCTTCTGCTAGGATATTTTAGAGAATTCTTAATTTCTCTCTAGAACCCCTATGCTTTTTTATTTCTTAAATATTTCAATACAGTTGGTCTCAAGAATGATTTATGGTTTTCCCTTCTTACTTGTTGCCACTTGAAAATTGTTTCTGAAGTCTCCCTTCAAAGTACCATTGTTTAAAGTCTACCAAAGAGGTTTTTTTCCGATCATACCCTTTGTACTTGCTGAAATAATTGTTTTGAAGATCTTTGTAGCTGTAATCAAATATGTTTAGGAGTTCCCTCTTCCATGAATGCAGTTATTTGTGAACCTTGAATGTTTTCTTATCCTTGAAGGTGAAATGACTAGAAGTTAAATGAGTTTCTCGCCTTCTATATTTCATTGGACAAGTTTGTCTTGAAATTACTATTTGCTGGAGTGTGGTTTGTAGAATTTATGGTTAGCCCTATCTATTGAATGCCTCTTTATGTTTGTATAATGTTTTAAATCCCTTTGTTGAGAAGTACATATAATTAAGGATTCTTAATTTCCCTTAGTTCTACTTTTCCTTCTAAACCATTGATGTCCATTTCGTTTCACCTAAAATACCTTAAAGATCCACTGGCCAAGTTAAATTTGCCTTTTGATACCCTTGATCCATTGATTGACTTATCATGACTTCCATTTGACTCCCTTGCTCAATGACTTAGAGATTTCCTCATTCTACCTATGCTGCTCTGATTGTCATGTCCAACCAAACAATCAAACAACCCTCATACTTAATAGCTAGCCTAAAATAAACCCTTAAAAAGTAAACAAGTCTTACCTTTGCAAAAAAATGAGAGATCCCTCTCTGAGACTAGGAAGGCTAGGTCCTAGAGCTCTAAAGACTGATTTTGATGTTTTCTTGTCACTTGGTATACCAATTTGCCAAATCATAGGACCCCAACATCCAGCACACCTTTACAAACTTTCTTGGAGATTTAGATCTCCCTCTAGATTTAGATCTCCCACTCGAAACCTTATTCTTATTTCTATTCTGGGACCTTCCTTGTACAGATAAGGTATCTCCATTCTGGCCCTCCATATTTCTTTGTCTCATTTCCTCCGACAGCAAGGCTGAGTCAATGTCATTAAAATTCAAGGTAGTCATATTGATACCTATTGCAATAACCAAACTGTCCCACAAATCTGGTAGAGAACACAACAAACTGATGCACTTATCTTCATCTAAGATTTTATTATATCAACAGATGACAGTTGGCTTACCACAGCATTGAAGGAATTTAGATGCTCTGTCACCGATTCTCCATCCTTCATCTACAGGTTATACAAATTTTTCTGCAGGAATAATTTATTCACCAGAGACTTAGATTGGTACAAATTCCCAAGTTTGTCCCACAAATTCTTCAATGTAGCTTCCCTAGATACATTCAACAATACCGAATCTGAGACACACAACCATATTGTGCTCTTCGCATTCTGATCCAACTTCTTCTAGTCTTCATCTAACATTTTCATTGGTTTATTACCTGGATCTACCGCGATCCACCGATCTTTATCCACTAGAATATCCTCCATATTGAGTTTCCACAACTCAAAACTTTGACCATTAAATTTCTCAATCTCTATCTTTCCACTGCTCACCATCTTCTTTCATCGCAAGAATCGATCCGGTATATCTCCCACTGAATAGGGTCTACCACAGGCCTGAGCAAAAAACCCCTTAGCAACAAAGACAGACCTTGAAGCCGAAACAACTCTGATACCAAATGTAGGTTTTAACCCTATACATAAATTATCCACAAATGAATCTTAAAAACATAAAATAAACAATAGTGAGAGCATAAAACATAAAACAAATATACACAGATATTTTCCCCTCGATGCTAAATCAGGACGACCAGCTTGATTTTTCATTATATTCCTTTTAGTGTTACAACACATATATATACATGTCGAAGCATACATAAACCCCAATCCATTAACCTTGGTTTAGAACATAGTCGTAGTTCCTTGACCGGATCTAAAAAAACTAGGGGCCGAAAAGCATCATGCCCCAAAACCATGTGTGAACCCATGCACAAAACCATGGTTGGGTCCTCCCACCAAAAAATAGGGTCGAATTTTTTTTCCAGGGGCGCTGCTTCGAACCACGAACAAGGGGAGCTGTTTCCCCCCCTATGATCCCCCTGCTGCGCCTGGCGCAACATATAGGGCATACTATCCCCCCCATGAGTGCGACTAATTGTGGAAAGAATATAACACATACCCAACAATGATCAGTGTTGAAACTGTTTCTAAATGACAAATTCTAAAATATGGGTTTATTACTATGTTTTGGTTGCAGTGATCTCACTGTTTTTTTTGGAGTTTGGGTTAAATTTTATAAGTGTTGATATTTATGTTGATTTGAGTTGAAGTTGTTTGATCTAGTGTGAAAATGTATGAAACATGGTCTGCAGTGGGTCTGAAGGTTGAAGCCTTTAGTGTGGAAGTAGAAGCTTCTTGCTAGTAGAATCTGGTGTTCTGATCAGGGGGTTGAAGCTCCCTTCTAGTAGTGGTTGGTGAACGAGATCAGGGAGTTGGAGCTCCCTTCTTGTAGTAGTTGTAGAACGAGAGAAGGTTGCAACCTTCTGCAAGTAGATGCCTACGTACTGATATGATTCTACATCAGTACAACATTGTAAGCAATTTTCTATATAATAAATACTGAAGACAGAGATGACAGCAGTGGTGGTTTTCTCCTGAATTGGGTTTCCACCTTAAATATTGGTGTTCATGTGTGATGCTCTTGTGTGATGATTTATTCTGTTATTTCTACACTTATTTACTCCTTAACTATCTGATGCATAACTGATGGTCTGAGTTAAAGATTGATTCAGAATGTTTATCAAAACAGTTAAGTTATCTGTGTATACGCTAATTGTTTTTTGGAGAGTCGCATACATACGCTAGTTGGGTTAATCAAAGTAGCTTATAGAAATATTTAAAGAGAAAAGAAAAAAATTATGATTATTTCAAATATTTATTCACACCCCCCCCCCCCCTCCTCATTATTTTTCCCAATAGAAGGATCTAGGGTTGATGCACTATTATGTTGTGAAGCTAGCTCCAAAAATAGAAGAAAAGAGATATCAACGCCTTAGAAATAAGACACTTCGAGGGGGCAACCTCCAATACATTACATGAATGCACAATTCTTGGATGATACAAATTACAAAACCTCCTTTCTATATATAGGAGTCCATGGGGCCACAATGTAATCCTAGTCAACCTAACAATAATAATTTAAGGGCACAATAATAACAATATGGGGGTTACAGGGGTACAATAATAACAATAAGGGGGTTACACTAACAACAATAAGGGACTATACTAGTAATATAGGGACCCAACATGCCCCTCTCCTTCAAAAAAGTGTTGTCCTCAATGCTTGAGTAGCTCTGGGTGCTTCTGTATAAAATTCTCATCCTCCCATGTAGAATCTTCAGTGGGTAAGTTCTTCCACTTGATGAGATACTCTGAAATTGATCGATTTCGTAGCTGTTGAGTTCTTGTTTCCGTGACTGCTTCAGGTTCTAATATGATTTTTCCTTCCTCACCAAGTTCTGGCAATATTGTTTGAACTGGAAGATTTTCACCTATAACCTTCTTTAAGCATGAAATATGGAAAACTAGATGCACTCGCGAAGAAGCAGGAAGCTCCAATTTGTATGCCATAGTACCAATATTTTGCAACACCTTGTAAGGACCATAGTACTTTGGCGATAATTTGTTATCCTTCTTAGCTTGCTTGAGGGACATTTGTTTGTATGGTTGTAGCCGTAAAAATACCCAATCTCCTACATCAAAAATTCTCTCGCTGCGATGTTGATCTGCCTGTTGTTTCATTCGATTTTGTGCCAAATTCAGGTTATCCTTTAAGAGTTGGAGAACTTCTTGCTGATGCTCGATGTGATCTTCCACTGCTTGAACTTTTGAATTTTCCCTTAAAGATGATGTGATTGATGGTGGATGATATCCATAAAGTGCCATAAATGGGGTCATTTTTGCTGCAGTATGGAAGGAAGTGTTATACCACCATTCAGCGAGAGGTAACCACTTGACCCATTGTGTTTGTTTATCAGATACAAAACAACGAAGATATCTTTCCAAAAATTTATTTACTATCTCATTTTGACCATCGGATTGAGGATGATAAGATGAGCTATGAGCTAATTGAGTACCCAAACAAGAAAATAACTCCGTCCAAAAATTTCCAGTAAAAATGGGATCTCTGTCGCTCACAATAACCCTTGGGTTTCCATGTAGCTTTTGAATTGTGTCCATAAATGTAGTAGCAATTGTACTTGCCTTAAATGGATGAGATAATGCACAAAAGTGTGTATACTTGGTAAGTCTATCAACTACCACCATGATGACACTCTTTCCTTTGGACATAGGTAAACCTTTGATAAAATCCATTGAAATCTCCTCCCAACATTGACTTGGAATGGATAAAGGTTGTAGAAGTCCTGGGGTCTTAATTGTCTCAACTTTACTCTGCTGGAAAACCAAACATTCTGCCACAAAATTTTGAATATCAGATTTAAGGCCATCCCAAAAAAATTCTTTCTTCAACCTGTGGTAAGTTTTTAAAAATCTTGAGTGTCCTCCTAAAGGAGAAGTGTGAAATTCCAAAAGAATCTTTTGTTTTAGTTGGGAATTCTTGCAAAGATATAAGCGATATTTGTACCATAAAGAATCATTTTTCCAACTAAATGTATCAGATGTAATAGGATCTTGCTACAACTTTTGAATGAGTGTCCATACTTCTTTGTCCTTCTTCCATTCATTTCTTTCTTCGGTTATCTAATCTGGTTGAATAATAGAAATGGCACAAAGCAATGCTTCCACCTCTTCATTCTTTCTTGAGAGTGCATCTGCAACAACATTAAGCTTCCCTTTTTTGTAGATTATTTCAAAGTCATAACCCAACATCTTTGTGACCCATTTTTGTTGTTCTTCTAAAGATATTCTTTGTTCCAAAAAGTTTTTAAGACTATCATGATCATTTTTTACCTTGAAGTGTCTTCCCATTAGGTAAGTTCGCCATTTCTTTAGTGCATGCAGTATTGCTAACATTTCCTTCTCATAAATAGGTTTCTGTAAATACTTTCCTTTGATTGGACGACTTTCAAAAACAATGGGTCTTCCTTCCTGCATTAAAACTGCACCAATTCCATTTCCTGAGGCATCACATTCCACAATAAAGGTTTTTGTGAAGTCTGGTGTAGCTAAGACCGGTGCTAGGCACATTGCCTCTTTAAGATATTCAAAGGCCTTAGTTGCTTCAGGAGTCCATGAAAATGCATCTTTCTTCAATAATGTTGTTAGAGGTGCTGCTATTCTCCCATAATTCTTAACAAACTTGCGATAATAGCCTGTTAACCCGAGAAATCCTCGCAACTGCTTTATTGTCTTAGGGACTTTCCATTCCTTAATGGGTTTAATTTTGTTAGGGTCTACTTTAACACCCTCGTGAGATATAATATGACCCAGATATTCCACCTCTTGTACTCCAAAGAAACATTTGGATGTTTTTGCATATAATTGATTCTCCTGCAATAGTTTGAGCACCCTGTCAACATGTTCAACATGATCCTTCCAAGACCTGCTATAGATTAGTATATCATCAAAAAATACTAGCACAAATTTTATAAGGAAGGGTTTGAAAATGGAATTTATCAACCCTTGAAATGTATAAGGTGCATTGGTAAGGCCAAAAGGCATGACAAAAAATTCATAATAACCCTCATGAGTTCGAAACGCTGTTTTTGGAATATCTTCATTCTTCATTCTTCATTCTTTCTTTAGAAGCTTTGTCATGACATTAGAACTTATTATCTTTCCCATCTTCCCTACAATACCCCATAATTCGAATTCCTTTCCTTCTTAAAAAAATTTGAAGAAAAGTTCTTGAAAATTAAAAGCTACCGTCCCCAAAGATTGTAACCATTGTACTCCTAGTACAAAATCAACACCTCCTATAGGAATAGAAAGCATTGGACTAGTCAATACATATTTCCCCATGGTTAGCTTGATATTATGGCATTTTCCAGAGAAATTTATAGTTCCTCCATTTGCAACCATCACTTGACATTCTGGTCTTTAAATTATGAAACAATTTAATTCTTGCTTTCACAAGCAATAAATAAGGTATGGGTGCTACCTAAATAAATCAACACTATTACCTTTTCTTGTTGATATGTCCTTCTATCTTGAGAGTTTGAGGAGTGGTAATTCACATGATGCATTGACCTGTTCAAACTCATTTCTTCCTCTTCTCAGGCTAATTCCTGGTGTATATCCTCTTCTTGTTCATTTTCTTCTTCTCTTCGTCTATGTAAAATATTTTCTTCTCACACCACACTTATGACCTTTAGTGTATTTTCTATCACAACTGTAGCAAAGCCCTTTTGCTATTTTTTCTTCCAATTGTTGTGGTGTCAACCTTGTAGGTTGTTGAAATCTAGGCGTAGCAACACTTCCTTCTTTATAGAAGTGAGTGGTAGGCTTCCTTGTCACCATAATTTTACATTCAATTTTTCTTTCCAACTTGAATGCCGTCTCCAATGAATTAGGTTCCAAAATGCGAACTTCATGTTGGATTTTATCCTTTAAAGTACCTATGAAGAGATCAATCCTTTGTTCCTCTGGAATATCAGTTACCCTTATATTCAATTTTTGGAAGTCCTCAATGTACTCCCCCACTAAACCCTTTTGTTTGATATTTATCAATTGGCTAAAGAAGGTGTTGCTCTTTGTATCCACATAATTTGCTATCATTTCCTCCGTAAAAATTGACCAAGTGACAATTTTTTTACGGGAGCAAAGCCATCGATACCATACAAATGTATTTTGTTCTAAATGTAAATTTGCAATGCGTACCTTTTGTGTGTTTTGCACATTATGGAGGTCAAAATATTGCTCCATCTGTAGTACCCATGTTACAGGATCCTTTCCATCAAACTTCCTCATATCCATTTTTGGAATATGGTGGTTCTTCTCGCCAACATTAGAGTTTAAGAAGTCACGATTAACATTTATATTGTTCTCATCATGAGTTTCCTCTACTATATTTTCACCATTAGGAAACATTTCTTGTATCAACTTTGTCAAACCTTCCATGTCTGCTTTTAGATCATTCTTCATGTTTTCCATGTTGTCTTTCATTTTTTCATCAATCTTAGCTTCCATGTGATCCATCTTAGATTCCATGCCAGCTTCCATGCCATCTATCTTAGATTCCATGCCTTTCTTCAAATCATCCATATTATTCTTCATACCATCCATCTTCGCTTCCACTCCTTTCTTCAAAACTACCATTTCATTTTTTGTTGCTCTTTGCGAGAGCGAAATTTGGTGCACTTGCTCTTGTAATTTTGAGAGATCATGTTGCAATTCTTCATTTTCATGAGTCATAGTAGAGCCTTATGAAGGCTTAATGGGTGTTGAAATATTTTTACGGGGAATTTTTTAGAACCCAATACTAATATCTATTCTACAATATGCCCTTGGAATCAATTCAAATATATTCTTCAAACAAGACTTATACAATTCGGAAAAAAAAAATTCACACCTTTTTCTTGCTTTTGAGGAGCTTGATATTGAAATTGGATTATCTCTGTGATTGTGGCTCTTCAATATTTGAAATTTGGCAATAAGGTAGCCTTCTAAATTATATTTCAAATGCCATAGGTCTGACTTGATTTGGATTCTCCAAGGCAAAGTTATGTCCAATCTCCCACAATGACTTAATTATGGACTGGTTCAGTAGTCCGAACTTGTGCGACTTGCCACGTGTCACTATTTCATCTTTTAGCTCTAAAATTGATAGAAAATAAACTACAGTCCGTGTTCTTGTGACCAATTTTCACGGCACTCCAATCCAATTCTCAGAGAGAGAGTTATGAAGAGTTTCCCACGATAACCTCTTTGAGATGAAATTTAGGAGCCTAAAAAAGCACTACCTTCCACAAATCATATCTCCAAAAATGTTGCGAACCAAGCTCTAAAATTTTGTGAAGAGTTTCCTTAGGATTTCAGCTTCGCGCCCTAAAAATTTCAAATTTTGAACCTTCATAGAAAAAAATTTATAGCACAAATTCCACGATGACTTGTTTATATTAAATTGAGGAGCCTGCAAAAAGACCTAACTTCCACAGATCATATGTCCGAAAATATTGCGAACCAAGCTCTGAAATTTTGCGGCGATGTTCCTCAGGATTTCGGCTTCACACCCCAAAAAAATCAGCTTTTTAAACTTCATAGAAAAAAAATTATAGCGAACATTCCACGATGACCTATTTGGAGCAGCGAAACCCTAGAATCCAAAGCTCTAATACCAAATATTGTGAAGCCAGCTCCAAAAATAGAAGAAAAGATCAACACCTTAGAAATAAGCCACTTCGAGGGGGAAACCTCCAATACAATACATGAATGAAAATTTCTTAGATGATACAAATTACAAAACCTCCTTTCTATATATAGAAGTCCATGGGGCCATAATGTAATCCTAGTCGACCTAACAATAATAATTTAAGGGCACAATAATAACAATATGGGGGTTACAGGGGTACAATAATAACAATAAGGGGGTTACACTAACAAAAATAAGGGACTATACTAGTAATATAGGGACCTAACATATTACTTGGGGTTGGAAATTTGGGAAGAACCTAATGAAATATATCTAGTTCAAGGAAAATGTGTGATTAAGATGTTGCAAAGGTTTAGTTTGATGGACTAAAAACCTATGAAAACCCCCATAATCACAAATTTGAAGAGGTCAAAAAGCTTTGATTCAAGCCCTATGGATCCTATAATATATAGACAATCGGTTGGATCTCTGATGTATCTTGTGAACACTCGACTAGAAAAAAAATTGCAATGAATATTCTCAATCAGTTTCAAATAGAGCCTAAAAATGACCATTGGATAGGATCCAAGAAAATACTAAGATATCTGCAACGAACAATCCATTATTTCTAGAAGTATTATAGAAATAATGATTTCTAATTGATTGGATATACATATTCTGATTGGGGAGGCAGTGAGAAAAATGGAACAAGAACTACTGCAGGATGTTTTAGATTAGGATACTCTATGATATATTGGATGATTAGAAATAAATATTCGATTGATTTGAGTAGTGTTGAAGCTTAATACATTGTAGCATGTGAAGTTAGTTGATAATTTTTTAGGTTGAGGAAGTTGTTGTCTGATTTATTTAAAGGACTGATGGACCCTACAACTATACATTATGATAACATGAATTTCATAAGGTTGTCTAAAGACCCATTATTCCATGGAAATACAAAGCACGTAAACAACAAGTATCATTACATATGAAATTTCATGCAAGATGGAGTGTTGCAGCCACAATATATCTCCACCGATGAGTAGGTAGATGAAATTTTGACAAAATCTCTTCCTAATAAGAAGTTTTTGAATGTGAGAGACAAGCATGGATTGGTTTATATCTCCTCCCTAGTTGAGAGGGAGAGATAGACACATCGTTATTTTTTTCACTTTCTGAAGAAAGAATGGAGGATTGGGTAAGCATTTGGCTTTTGATATTCTTTGAGGAAGAGGTTGGGCATTCAATAGGTAAGAGTAGTCGAACAGGAAATTCCTTTAGGATGTGTATTTCAAGACAGGAATTGTCCTAAAAGGAGTACCTTGTGAACATTTGGGTGGGGTATTTACCTTAAGAGACAATGGTTATGGTTTCTACCAATCATTTTATTTCCAACATTGTGATTTGATCTTGTGGGGAGATAGAGTTGTTTGTCAAGGCCTTGCTATGTGACAATGTTGGTTGGTATAATGGGATAAATTGATATAAGCTAAAAAAATAGCTTATAAGATGGCTTACTAATCTGACTCTTCTTATGAGATTTCTTCAGTAGGAGAATGTCCATATACCATTATGAATACCTCCCTAGTTAAGAGGGAGTGTTGAAAAATGTAACTAGGTTAAATCTTCATAAATATGAAATGTGCTCTTAATTCTTATATATTTTAAAAAGAAAAAAAATATTATTGTTAATTTTGTAGCATGGGTTTCATGCTCAAGGTTATTTTATTTATATCTCAAGCACCCATTGAGTAATTCTAGGGTTTTTCATAGAGTCAAATAGTCAATAGAGTCATTGCCATATGAAGAAGACCCCATTGGGAATATTTTAACATATTAAAAGAACTATTTTTGTGTTTAAAGTGTCAAAATACCCCTCCAAGACCAAGTCGACCTAGCAGCTAAGAATTTGGCCTCATTATGGCATGTTGTCATCCTTATAAACTTATATATAGGAGAGAACTCAACATCCTATGATCACTCACTCATTCACTCATCATTTAAGCAAAGAAGAGGAAGAAGAAAGGAAAGTGTAGAGGGATAGAAGGAAGAAGGATGATTTTTTTGGGTTTTATTCTCTCTCTCACACACACACATGTGAAGATAAGGCTAGGGTTTTTAAGCTACAAGTTATAAGTTTTCAAGTTGTAGAAAGAAGGTAAAAACTGGTAGAAGAAGGACTTTTAGGTCACCTATTATCCCTAGAATGAGAATCATCCCAAGAGAAGGAGAAAGGAAGCCTTGGAAGCCCTAATTTCCTTGTCAGGTGTGGAAGCAACAACTGCTGGAGGGGCTGAAAATTTCAAACCTACATTGGAGGACAAAATTTTGTAGTTGGGGATCGAAATTATGCAGTTGGAAGAGATTTGACTAGGTTTGACTTGGATAGAAGAATCACCGAATCAAGAAGGTTTGGCTTGGACTTGGAAGGGTATTGGTCTTGTTCTAAAGGTATTAGAATTCATCATTTGAAGAATCTATAAGAAGAGAATATATGTGTTGGTTTTCCTCTTAAAAGGAGAGGTTTTGGCCTTAGATTGCAGCCTACATCTTGTGTTCTTGTGTAAAATTGATCTTCATGTTTTGGGTAGTTGTTTGTTGATAAGAACAACATAATAATAATTGAAGATGCTAATAATCAAGAGAAAGTAAAAATATATCACAAGCAGATATCAAGTATAAGAGAAATCAGCCTAATTATAGTCCTATTGATTTCTCAACACCATAGATAAGAGAAAAGGTGTTCAAATATTCAGAGTTACAAACTAAAGTCCAAATTCTAAGGAGACTTTGAACAACGGTGATTAAATGAATTCTCAAGGAAATTGTAACTCTATTGAACAATTTTATTTTTTTGTATTTAGATTCATATGATTGATGTTAAATGGATTCTAGAGATAGAGTTAACATATGTTGTGTATGTTTTGAGATTTGTATAAATAAATAAATAAACTCTAATATTCCAATGGGTTACGCAGTTAATCTAATGAGATATGTTATAAAATCAATACTTTGGATCATGTACACACTACTTTGATTTCCCTACTGTTGATATTGTTCTTTGATGAGAAGAGTAAATATTTGATAGTCAAGTTTTCTGGATGGTTCTAGATCTCATGCTCTAGCAGGAGGGCTCCTTATTGCATATGAGAAGTATAATTTAGTAATTTATTTTTATTTATTTATATTTCTCTATTCTTATACTCTCCTTTTCACATTTTAATTTTGTGTATTTTTCTCATTCATGTTAAGCTATTTTTTGTAAGTATCAAGTGCTTGGATAAAATTCAAACACCACCAAAACATTTACTTGTCATATTTACCTTCAATTCTTTACTTTTTCATTCATTTTTAGTCTCGTATTCATATATATGATAGGATTTATTGCACAACATTAGAGGTATATCAACAAGTGAACTATAATATTTTCATACACACAAGTCTCTAAATTCTCATCGATCGATTTTATTTGCTTTCATAGTTAATTTTTTTTATGCTCTGCTTCCATAGATAGTTGTCATTTATGATTTTATTTTTCATTTTTTAGAATATAATTTGAGTAATTTCATTGAGTAAAATTATCTTTACTTCCTTTATATCATAATTTTAAAAGATTTCATAGAATACATTATTTTTATTTTCCATGGATCATAATTTGAAAGTGTTCATAGCTTAAATTGTCTTTAATTTTCATAGATTAGATTTCATAAAGTAAAATTCCATTATCTAATGCAGGAGCATTTTAAAAACTCAACTTACCAAAAATGTTAAACCTTTTTACCATAAGAGTTAGTTCCACAGAGTGTGGATTTGGTTAGATTAGGAGAATAGTTTATTTTCCATGTAATCTACTTATTATTAGAAATTTTTTAAAGAGATGTTTGGGATGTTGTGTTTGAAGCCAAGTTGGGCTATTTGATCCATTATTCATGTATCTATAAGAGTTCCCACTCATGTATCTATTTATGGCTTGAATTTAATAAAATAAGAAATGTGTGTGTGGAGAAAGTGTGATTGAATTGATTTATGCCAAATTAGTCCTTTTGCAATCACATATATTTATTGTTTGAATGTGCATTAGTGTATTATAAATATATTAGAGAAGTTTGTTAAGGACTTATTTCACCTCGTAATCAAATACAAAGGTGCCTATATTGGTATAAAAAATTTCATAAAGCTCTGTGTTAAGAAATTTAGGAGCACCAAGATCGAAATATATATGTGGAGGAGTTAAGCACCTGGTCACATTTCCATTTCGGTAGAATTCCATCACCTGAAAGGAGCCAGGTGATGGAATAAAATTTTCATCAACAAATATTCTTCAAGGGACACGCCTTGAGTGACATGTACTAGGATTTCTATTCCTAGAAGATCAAAGGAGGAGCATGCAAAGAGGGGGGTGTCGGGATGAAAAGGACCAGGATGATGTGGAAGAGGCAGTGACTTGGAGAGCACTGAAATGAGGTAGACCCATCATATTATAGAATAAGGAGTTAAGTAGGAAAGGTAGTGTGCTCCATTAAAAGGACTGATGTTGGGGACCATCTTAAACAGAACTTGAGGGTGGATATTTACAGAAACATTCACTTCCCATAATCTGTCTCCTAGAAGAAAATATTTTGCACATATTTTGGAATAGCTATGGTGATGCAGAGCTTGGATGATATGTGAAAGTTGTGATGTGTGAGGCTGGCCAAAATGGAATTCACGAGGGAGTGTTGACCTCTCTCAGAAGGAAAATGCATTGTGTGCTTGAAAAGGAGTCTGGGGTCGCCACTTGATGGGAATTAAGAGATTGCAACTAACGGGGAAAATTCACTTTGGAGTCTTTCTCCCTGAAGGATTGACCTTTGGGCATTATTTGAAGGAGAGGAGTGATGAGGACTAAGTAGAAGTGGCAACTAGCTAATGAGGAAAGTGTCGGGGTGTTGTGTGCACATGTGGCATGTTAAATTGTCGACCCAATTCTCCCTAGGATTATTCATTATGGTGATCCATGTGGAAGAAAATTAACATTGTTAATAATATTTTTTATTAATGTTTATAAAATCATGAATATGCATGATAAAATAATAAATAAATAAATTAGTGAAGTAATAATATAATCGCACAATGATTTATTTCTTACCATCATATTCACCGATGATATTTGAGGAATGAGACTTATAGAGTGACAAAATAATAAAAGTAGAAACTCCCAGCAAGTCACCCCTCCCAGTACTACTATAGCCCAAATGCACTTAACTGCAAATATCTCATGAAATATGATGCATTAATATTGGTGTGATCCAAGTTGTTTAAGAAATGCAACTTCATGAGTGAAAACATAATATGTCATAACGGGTTAAATAAAAATCACAGAAAAGTATTATAAAAGGAATTGAAAATAGGGCACAATGCGTAAGAGAAATATTGCAAAAAAAAATTATAAAGATAACCTGGAATATGGCACCATGAACAAGAGAGATATTGTTGAAAAACAATAAACATGAACTCAAATATTTATTGAATTGATAATATCCCATGAGACTACATTATGAGAAAAAGCATACCATGCTCCCAGTGAATTCTTGTATTTATACTTTTTAAAGGTTTCTTACCACCGAGATTTATCCCCTTTTCCATTTCAAAATACCATGGTTTACAAAATCCATGGGTGAATATCAGAAATTACAATGGTACAAATTAAATCATAGTGTAATTCAAATATCATGAGTGAGTATGATGGTAAGAACTAAATCATTGTGCAATTAGATTCATACTTCACTATTATAATTTTTTTTTTTTATCATGCATATTCATGATTTCAAAAACATTGGTAGAAACATTATTATTAAATAAGGTAATTATCATCCACCTCGATCAATCCTCTCCCCTTAGGAAGAAATGGTCCCCATTACGTAAATTTCCCTCATTAGATAAGGAAATGTATACTAAACTTGCTTCCTGGTGAACCACCTTCTATGGGGAAGAAACTTCGTTGTGTTAACCACTCGATAGAGTTGTATTTTTTGTTGGTGCGTACCCTTCATATTTATGTCCACAATCCCATTATTTATACCCTAAAAATTACACAGAAATTTATATTGGGCATGTTGTTGTTTGTACTTGGAATTAGTTCTTGGTAGGGCATCATGAACTTGTTGTTGGAAGTGTTGAAATTGTTTTGAAAATTTGGCTGCTCGATGGGAGAATTTTGTTGGTAAAGATGTAGTCTAAAAGGTGACATCCATGGGGATTTCTTAGTGGAACACTGAACATGTTTACAAAGAACTAATAGAGTTGTAAAGAGCTCCATTATAGCCGTACTTAATAGATGGATTGTTTTCCTCCAATGTAAGTGGATGCATGATTTGGAAGAGTAGGGGTGCCTTTGTAGGTGAGGTGAATATATCCCTGGGCCATTCTATAAGCTTTCTCGCCTACTTTTTTTCTTTAGAGAGTGCTTGTAATTAATTTATGGTAGTTGCAGTGACCTTTTGTTCACCTTTTGATCGAACCATGGAAAGGAAAAACTTGGAAGTATGAGAGACTACCTTCTTGCCACTATTTTGTTGAGATCAATGATTTTGCAGTAGTTGGACCTGCCTCTGGTATCTTATAGATATGATCCCGTGGAGTAATAACAACACTATGAGGTCAAGAATCTTAAAAGTTATAATGTTTCCACATATAAGGGTTGTTCTAACAGAACATCACAAATTTTTATTGGTTCAACATCACAAAATACCGCATCTATGAAGTGCTTGATGTTGCATGACAAGTGACATTGTTGGTTGACACAAATGTCTCGCCCATGGCTCAATAAACCGATGGTGTATGGTTAGGGGTGTGAAATTATTTTTAGTTTTAATCTCTTTACGACCTCAGTTGACATTAGGTTCTTCCAGCTACCACTGTCGACAATGAAACAAAGTGGGGTCTCGGTCACCCACATTTATGAATGAACGAGGTGCTCCCCCTCCTCAAGATCCTTTGGTTCTTCTAGTTGGATATCCATAGTTTCAATGGTAACATTTGGTTCTACATCAGTGATCAACTTACTTTTATCCACTTCTAAATCATAATCTTGTGTCAATATCATTAAAAAATGAAACAAGGTGTCTGAGTAGAGTTCGTTTTCTTGTATCTAAGCTCGTTGAAAAATGAAACAAGTTCCATGGAGCACATGTTCTTTTCCTATTTCGAGCTCATTAAAAAATGAGATATATCCCTTTTCAATTAGATTCTTTGATTAGATCTCGTAAATTCCAAGACAAGTCTTTCACTTGATCTCGTAACTGAACCTTCATTCCATCCACCCTAGTAACCATTAGTCTAATTAGGTGAATGAAATGGAGTTTAGGGGGCATGTACCTTGAATTGATTCATTATTCTGGGGGCATGCAAACCAATTCCAAACATATTTTTTCCACATGTTTCAAGCTTGTGTAAAAATGAAATCAATTTCAAGCATAATTTCCCATGTTTCAATATTATATAAAAATGAAACCAGTCCCATGTTTCCTCTCGTGATTGCCATTTTATCAGCATGTTTTTGCTAGATGAGTCTTTGTTTTTTCATTCCATCCTCACCATCTGCTTGGCCAATCATATGATTTCACTTGGTTGTTTTAGACTTTCCTGGGGAACTGTTACGATGAGTGGTATTATTAGTCAGCGTCTTGAACTCTATGTGTTTTGAGCAATTCCACCATGACTGGAACTAGTTGCTACCCCTTATACCGCTCGTTCCTCCAGGAGGAGTCCTTTTTCAACTCTTTTTAGACTCCCAAAATATGAAAAATTTGTCGAGCATTTATCCTTTCGAGCTCCTAAAAGTAAATGAAAAGATGTCTACTCAGTATAATTTTAACCCTTTTCCGAGCTGATATGGACTAGCTACGAAAAAGGAATACCTTAGTCGAGCATGGCTAAGAGGTTCTCTTGAGTATTGTTTTCTACATTTTCTGAATTAAGATACTATCTACGAAAAGGGACATGTGAAGTTTTGTTTTTGCCTCTTTTTCAAACTCTCTAAACATGAAAAATATGTATAGTTTTACCTTCACTTGACTCATTAAAACATCAAGCAGTGATGGGTTTATTGAACATGACAAGGTCAAACAAATCCTTCTTACGGTTTGTTAAATATAGTCAAAGGGATTCATCTGAAGGATGAACTTATAGGTCAATCATATGTTATCTTCCTCAACCTTGTTAAAAAATAAAGAGGTATTGACCAGTATGGTTGGGGAAATTGGGAAAATAGGGGATTCAATTTTGCTAATGGCAGCGAGTCACTCTTGAATGTGACTCTTTCCACTTCATCTCCGTGGCTATTGGGTTTGGTAATCTGCTTATATTTTGGTTATAATACCATTTTCAGATCCTCCATTTCGACTTTGGGTCAATGATTCCAACTCCATTCAGTGTCATTATGTGTTCAAGAGAAATCATTCAATTGATCTCTGCTACAATACTCTTAAGCCTTCATTTCATGTCTTCCTTTCCTTATCCATTTCCGTAGCAACATCATTCTGATCATTCTATCTCATTCATGATACTCGTTTTGTGTCGTTGATGGGGGATACATCAAGGCCCTCCTATGATGGATCGCTTCTTGGCGACATCAACACATCATCCAGGAAGTTGGCTTAGAAACACTCCTTTGGTACGTGTTGTGATATTTAACAACTCCCCATTTTTTGTGAATAGATGTCTTAGAAAATAATGGTGACCCTTTTAAACTTTTTAGATTGAGACAATAAAACACTTTGTGACTTATAATATAGGAATATGTATTTGAAAAATTAAAGTTGTATCTTATTGGCCAAAGGCTTAAGCAGAAAACTCATATTAAACCCTCATCACAAATCGCATATGCAATAGGTAGATGTAAAGTGCTCCATCTAAAAATTGCGATGTGATATTGCCAAAGGCATAAAGCAGGCAAATGCTTTCAAAAGAGGAAAAGTGATAACAAATGAATAGGCTCTCAATGAGTTATATTTCATAAAAGAGCCATTGGAGGGACCCACTCATTGCCACGTCATCCATCGCATAATCGCAAATCGCAATTATTTTCACAACCATTCACTGCACCCGCTTTCAAACTCCCAATTTGATATATCGCATCACACTTCCACTGATTGTAATCTTAATTTCACCATTCATTCTTGCCAAGATTGTGATTGAGATATGAATATCGCATCGCAAAACTCTCATTGCTCTTCCCCCCGCCAAGATTCCAACAACGTTTAAAACCTCGATAAATGATTTAAAAGCACAATTTAAAAGGTAAAGCCTAATCACATATCGGAGAAACAAATGCGTTGCAATTTTTGAAGACTTAGCTCCCATACAAAATGGTGATGCGAGATTTTGATTTAAAAAATATTAAGTGTCCATGTTAGGCATGTGAACCCACATTTTTCATAATTTCTAAGCCATAATGGTATGACAACTTAGAGCCTCCAAAATGATTTGATGGATGGTTAATTAATGTTTTATATTTGTTCTCATTTAAAACCTTTATTTGCCATCACTTCAGTTTTATTGTTAATCGCTCCTGCATCTTCAGTATTGTTCTTCATTCTTTGTTTTCCCTTATTTGCAAGATAATCCCAAAAAAAAAAATTCCTTCGAAATGTCTAAGGCTACAAAAAAAAGAAAAGAAACCCATGGCTCCTCCAAATCCGACACCTCCCGGTTCATAAGTGACAGAGAAGTCGCCATTTTTTTCAGATACTACATGCGCTACGGAAAGTGGTTCTTCTTCATGGGAATCAATGTACAGGCTTTTCAAAGATGAGAAACCCAAGATGATCTAGAGAGTAGCCATAGCCGATGCCCCTAATACTTTAGAAGCTACTATCACTGAAGCTTCCAACTCTTTCCTTCACAAAATTTCCACACGCCCAAAGATTCTACCATATACTGATATGGTAAAATGGATAATTGATAATTTCAATATTGGAGATGCAACATTTATGACCTCAAGAGATATAGTGATAGGGTCATTTAGGGAAGAGGATTTAAAGAAAATGTATCATATACCTGACCCGCAGAAGGTATATGACAAGGCTTTTCTTGAGCAATTTGCAAAGGAGAACAAGCTGCAATTAGACCCGATAAAGCAATGGAGGCATAATCCTAACAAATACAAGCATGATGAAAAGGGTATGTATTCTACTGCCTCTCTCGCTGGTCCTACTGCTATGTTGCTGCTATGATGTGTAGGTTTTTTGGTTCCCCTGATACAAGTAAATTTTCAATTGAATGGGTCCCTCTCATGTAGGTTGCATCATAATCATATATTATTGATTGGGGCACTATTTTTTCAAACAATATTGCCTCACAAGTCCTTTATTATAGAAAGAACCGCTCTTTCACCTCTAGGACAGTTCCCCCATTTTTTATGAGTGCTTATATTATGGACGCGGTGTGTTTTACTATATATTTCCTGAACATGGGATGGAAATGGACCATTCAAATCCCTACACCTATTCATGTTTACCATAGTATCCTCTGGAAATCCAAGTACGAGTCTCATTTCTACAAAAATTTTCATGGAGTAATTTTTCTACTCTATCAAGTTTTTTTTGGTGATAAAGCCCCAATACTATCAAAAGAAGCCTGAGATGATTTCATTTCCATAGGAAAATTGTTTGGGGAAGAACTATTTACATATATCAGAGTTTATGGAATTCTTGCTAAACCCCATGTCCTACCATTATATGTATGAGGCAAGCTTCTTGGAAGGGAAATTTATTATCAAACAATTGGGAATGGGTTAACCAAAGCTTTTAAAGAAACTAAAAAATATTCCTGACCTTATTTCCCTATCCATTATGGTTTTATGCTCGAGACAAATTTAAACATGTTGGACTAGAAATCAATCAGATTCATTGATTAAATCTATCTACTATTCTTGACAGATATTTTGATCCTACAACTCAGGTAAAGATCAGGAAATTCATTCATGAAAATGATGATTATGATGATTTGTTTGAATTTGCTTAGAACTATGTAGAAGTTGAAATATTAGAAAAAATATGTGTCAACCCTGAAAAACTTGCCTAGTTTAAAGAATATAGGAACAAAAGGTTAGATAGCATTCCTCTCGACATATTAAAGTTGTCCCAACCTATTTCTAAAAAAGAACAGAAGTTGGAACAACCTCCGAAGGATACTGAGGTCCTATTGGGAACAAATGAAGTCAAATCAACTCAAGAATAGACTTTTAAGATAGTATTCAGCAGTGTCTTGGATAAAGTCTAGGATCAATTTAGCCAGCAACTTAAGGGAGAACAAGAGGTGATAATCATTGATCCTCAAGAGATAGTCAAAACACCTCAAGACAAAGGTCATAACTCATTCACTGTTCGGTCTACTGACAAGGCTAACTACAGAGAAGACATTGAATTCGTCCCAACCTACCTAACATATGAAATTGTGTTAAAGATACAATAAATTCCTCCTTTATACATCTTTCACAGCCCCAAACATAAGGTCGTAATGAGAAAACAAATAAAAATGAGGAGAAATGAGCAATAAAAAAATGTTTTCCCTGGTGATATACCCATGGAAGTAGTATGGAAGGATCCACAAGTAGATCCATCTCAGGATCTAACAATTTTGACACAGTTCATAGGTGCTTATGCATCTGTTACAATTGAAAAATCTACAAGGGTCCAAAAACTAGTTAAAGAAAAGGATGAAAGAATCATTTAGCTAGAAAAAGAGTTGCTGACATAGAAACATAACATTGACCATCAATTACAAACACAATTTTCACAACTCCAAAAAAGCTTGGATCAATTAAAGATACAACATCAATCTCACATTGGTATCAAAGATGCTTAAATTCATCATCTACAGTTTACAGTGGAACAACTAAAATATAATCCAAAGGTATATGATTTCAAGAAAGAAGCTCTGGAGCTCAACACCTTGTTGGCTCAAAAACAAGTAGTAATTTTTCAAAAGCTAAAAATCATCAATGATTTGTGGGATAAAATTGATTCACTAATGGATCAATCAGTTGATTTAAGGACGAACTTTGATGACATTAATGAAAAAATACTGAATACATCACTTCAAAGGATAGTGTAGAAGGCCAAAAGGAAAATCCTCCCTGAATTGAGGATTCCAAAAAAGAAAACCTATTTACTGATTGGGACACGTAGCTGAAACATGCAAAGACGACAATATATAGAGAAATAGATGTGGCTAACAATATTGTTGAAACTGTCAGCAAAAATCTCTTTGTTTCCAACTTGATTGAAAAATTCCCACCTAATTCTCTCCCCAATGTGAAATATTTAATGAAAAAGTGGCAGGATATGTCAAAAGGAAGGAGGAAAAAATCAAAAAATTGGAAAAGCTCGATTGGGAGAAGTACTGGCAGTACTTAGTCAAGCCACACAGTCATTGGCTAATGTTGCACTGCCTAACTGACACCTCATCTCACATGACACCTCCACTTTCAAATGTGGTCTACACAGGACAACTATGCATTAGGCCAGGTAAACCTCTTGAAGTTCAGCTCATGTTAAATATCCTTCAACTCAAGCAACGAATGGCAACAGGGACAGCACCACACTCTTGAAGTGAGTCACCGAACAAACTCTATTTCTGTCTTATTTCACTTATTTTAAGGAGAGTTGTTTAAACCTCCTTAGTACTTCATGTATTTTCTATTTGTATACTTTTATTTTACTTTATAAACCCTTTCATGTCTATTAATAAAGTGTCCTAAAATTTTTTAAAGAAGGCTTTTAAGAAGTTGCACTTTTGTACTCTTCAAGTTATATTAATAGAAAAGACTGGACCAAGGACTATTTTTCCATGAGCTGAGTCAAGATATACATGGTACTTCTATCTTCATATTTTTGTTATGTTTTATGTGATTGATAGTTAAACTCGTGTTTTTTGTTGTGTTATATGTATCTTTTTAATAAAATCTAGCATTAATTCACTACCGAACATGCATAGATTGCCATCTTTCGCTATATATACAAGACATGTATTTATTTGATGCAATATAAACTTAATCAATTAATTTGATTAAATATTTAATAAAATTAATTAACTTAAATTGTTTTTCTTTTCTATAAGTGTTTGATAATATTCATTCTCATACACTTAAGATCATCTTTTAAGATCACATATAAAAAACATAATTAATCCCGAGATAGAGATAGGTATATATATTATTTCAACTTGTTGTCACTACCATTCATCAAGTCACAGTTAGTTATAAATACCACACATCCATCCAATTATATTTATTGGGAAACTTTTCCCATCATCTCCAGTTAGAGCCACTATTCCAAATAGAAAAGGGATGGTTTTTAAGTCCCCAGCCGGGTGTTTATCCCAGGATGTTGTGTAACGATTTTCGAGGCATCAAAATTTTTGGCACTAGAAGGGGGGCCAATAGACTATGACTTGAATTAAGGTCCAATCCTAAATTCAAAGGCCATCTAAAGAGTCAATCTCCCTCCAAATGTCCTATAGCTTCAAGATCACATTCAAAATATCCTCCATTGAGATCTGAATTCGTTCAAACATCGACCAAGTCTACTAGTACATTTCTTGAGGTGATTCCACCTGATTGCATTCCTGAACCACCTGAATTTTAGACCTTGATTAAAAAATTATAAGATATTTATATTTCAGGATATAAGTATGTACAATTTGAAACTTCTGAAGGAAGTGCGACTTCAATTTTTCAAGGAACCAGTGTATTGACTCATTCTCAGAGTGAAAGACTTGGAATTAATCCATTCTAGTTTCCACTTCATTCTCATAGAAGGATTTTGTGAAACCAGCTCCAAAAATAGAAGAAAATAGATATCAACGCCTTAGAAATAAGCCACTTCGAGGGGGAAACCTCCAATACATTACATGAATGAAAAATTCTTGGATGATACAAATTACAAAACCTCCTTTCTATATACTTAATCCCATGAGACCCACCAAATGTAATCCTAGATGACCTAACAATAATAATTTAAGGGCACAATAATAACAATATGGGGGTTCCAGGGGTACAAAAATAACAATAAGGGGGTTACACTAACAACAATAAGGGACTATACTAGTAATATAGGGACCTAACATGCTCCTCTCCTTCAAAAAAGTGTTGTCCTCAACGCTTGAGTAGCTACGGGTGCTTTTGTATAAAATTCTCATCCTCCCATGTAGAATCTTCAGTGGGTAAGTTCTTCCACTTGATGAGATACTCTGAAATTGATCGATTTCGTAGTTGTCGAGTTCTTGTTTCCGTGACCGCTTCAGGTTCCAATATGATTTTTCCTTCCTCATCAAGTTCTAGCAATATTTTTTGAACTAGAAGATTTTCACCTATAACCCTCTTTAAGCATGAAACATGGAAAACTGGATGCACTCGTGAAGAAGCAGGAAACTCCAATTTGTATGCCATAGTACCAATATTTTGCAACACCTTGTAAGGACCATATTACTTTGGCAATAATTTATTATCCTACTTAGCTTGCTTGAGGGACATTTTTTTGTATGGTTGTAGCCATAAAAATACCATTCTCCCACATAAAAAATTCTCTCGCTGCGATGTTGGATCTCATCGTTGTTCTGTTTGATTTGTGACAAATTCAGGTTATCCTTTAAGAGTTGGAGAACTTCTTGTTGATGCTCGATGTGATCTTCCACTACTTGAACCTTCGAATTTTCTCTTAAATATGATGTGATGGATGGTGGATGATATCCATAAAGTGCCATAAATGGGGTCATTTTTTCTGCAGTATTGAAGGAAGTGTTATACCACCATTCAGCGAGAGGTAACCACTTGACACATTGTGTTTTTTTATCAAATACAAAACAACATAGATATCCTTCCAAACATTTATTTACTATCTCAGTTTGACCATTGGATTGAGGATGATAAGATGAGCGATGAGATAATTGGGTACCCAAACAAGAAAATAACTCCATCCAAAATTTTTTAGTAAAAATGGGTCTCTCAAGTGTTCTACAATAACCCTTGGTTTCCATGTAGCTTTTGAATTGTTTCCATAAATGCAGTAGTAACTGTAATTGCTTTAAATGGATGAGATAATGCACAAAAGTGTGCATACTTGGCAAGTCTATTAACTACCACCATGATGACACTCTTTCCTTCAGACTTAGGTAAACCCGTGATAAAATCCATTGAAATATCTTCCCAACATTGACTTGGAATGGATAAAGGTTGTAGAAGACTCGAGGTATTAATTGTCTCAACTTTATTTTGCTGGAAAACCAAACATTCCACCACAAAATTTTGAATACCAGATTTAAGGCCATCCCAAAAAAATCTTTCTTCACCCTGTGGTAAGTTTTTAAAAATCCTGAGTGTCCTCCTATAGGAGAAGTGTGCAATTCCAAAAGAATCTTTTTTTTAGTTGGGAATTCTTGCAAATATATAAGCGATCTTTGTACCATAAGGAATCATTTTTCCAACTAAATGTATCAGATGTACTAGGATCTTGTTGTAACTTTTGAATGAGTGTCCACACTTCTTCATCCTTCTTCCATTCATCTCTAGCTTCAGCTATCCAACTGCTGGAGCAATAGAAATAGCACAAAGCAATGCTTCCACCTCTTCATTCTTTTCTGAGAGGGCATCTCATAACAACATTTAGCTTCCATTTTTTGTAGATTATTTCAAAGTCATAAGCTAACATCTTTCAGACCCATTTGCTGTTTCTGAAGATATTCTTTTGTTCTAAAAAATGTTTAAGACTATCATGACGCTTTTTACCTTGAAGTGTCTTCCCATTAGGTAAGTTCACCATTTCTTTAGGTGCATGCAAAACATTTCTAGCATTTCCTTCTCATAAATAGGTTTCTAAATACTTTCTTCATTGGATGATTTTCTGAAGTACATCTTCCTTCTTGCATTAAAACAACACCAATTCCATTTTATAATTTACATTCCACAATAAAGTTTTTTTTGAAGTCCTGTGTGTTTATGACCTGGCATAGTGGGAACATTGCCTCTTTACAATGTTCAAAGGCCTTAGTTGCTTCAGGAGTCCATGAAAATGCATCTTTCTTCAATAATGTTGTTATAGGTGCTGCTAGTCTCCCATAATTCTTAACAAACTTGTGCTAATACCCTGTTAACCCAAGAAATCCTCACAACTGCTTTATGGTTGTGGGGACTTTCCATTCCTTAATGGATTTAATTTTTTTAGGGTCTACCTTAACATCCTCATGAGATATAATATGACCCAGATATTCCACCTCTTGTACTCTAAAGAAACATTTGGATGTTTTTTCATATAATTGTTTCTCCTACAATAGTCTAAGCACCCTTTCAACATGTTGAACATGATCCTTCCAAGACCTGTTGTAGATTAGTATATCATCAAAACATACTAGCACAAATTTTCTAAGGAAGGGTTTGAAAATGGAATTCATCAACCCTTGAAATGTAGAAGGTGCATTGGTAAGGCCAAAAGGCATGACCAAAAATTCATAATGACCCTCATGAGTTCGAAATGCTGTTTTCAGAATATCTTCAGTCTTCATTCTAATTTGATGATATCCTTAACGAAGATCCAACTTGGTAAAATAAATTGCTCCATGTAATTCATCCAATAATTCATCAATCATAGGAATGGGAAATTTATCTTTAATGGTGAGCTTATTGAGCTCCCTATAATCCGGACACATTCACCATGATCCATCCTTCTTGTGTACCAATACTACGGGAGTAGAGAAAGAACTTTGACTAGGTTGAATTATACCTGCCTCTAACATTTCTGCAATCATACGTTCAATTTCGCTCTTTTGGAAGTAAGGATATCTATAAGGCCTGATGTTTGGAGGAACACTTCCTGGAATCAAATGAATAGCATGATCATGATCACGAATAGGTGGGAGTCCTTTGGGAGTTCCAAACACCTTGGAATGATTGTCCAAGACTTGTTGGAGATCTGCAGAAATAGATGATTTTGATGTTGGAACTTCTAGTGAGCATAATTGTGCAATTACGCCTCGCTGTTCTTTCTTTAGAAGCTTTGTCATGACATTGGAGCTTATTATCCTTCCTGGCTTCCCCGCAATACCCCGTAATTCGACTTCCTTTCCTTCTGAAAAAAATTTCAAGAAAAGTTCTTGAAAATTAAAAGCTACAGTCCCCAAAGATTGTAACCATTGTACTCCTAGTACAACATCAACACCTCCCATAGGAATGGAAAGCATTGGACTATTCAATACATATTCCCCCATGGTTAGCTTGATATTATGGAATTTTCCAGAGAAATTTATAGTTCCTCCATTTTCAACCATCACTTGACATTCTGGTGTCGGGTATAGGAAACAATTCAATTCCTTGGCTACCTTACAATGAATAAAATTATGTGTACTACCTGAATCAGTCAACACTGTTACCTTTTTATTCTTGATATGTCCTTATATCTTGAGAGTTTGAGGAGTGGTAATTCTTGCCAATGCATTACACGATATGGTCGGGCTCATTTCTTCCTCTTCTAGGGCTAGTTCCTGGTGTATATCCTCTTCTTTTGAAGATTCTTGTTCATTTTCTTCTTCCTCTTCACAATCTATGTAAAAATAATTTCCTCTCAGCACACTTATGACCTTTAGTGTATTTTCTATCACAACTGTAGCAAAGCCCTTTTGCTATTTTTTTCTTCCAATTGTTGTGGTGTCATCCTTGTAGGTTGTGGAAATCTAGGAGTAGCAACACTTCCATCTTTATAGAAGTGAGTGGTAGGCTTCCTTGTCACCATAATTTTACATTCAATTTTTCTTGCCAACCTGAATGCCTTCTCCAATGAATCAGGTTCCAAAATGCAAACTTCATGTTGGATGTTATCCTTTAAATTACCTATGAAGAGGTCAATCATGTGTTCCTCTAGAATATCAATTACCCTTATATTCAATTTTCGAAAGTCCTCAATGTGCTCCCCCACTGAACACTTTTTTTGAGATTTATCAATTGGCTAAAGAAAGTGTTGCTCTTTGTATCCTCATAATGTGCTATCATTTCCTCCGTAGAAATTGACCAAGTGAAAATTTTTTTACGGTTTCAAAGCCATCGATACCATACAAATGTATTTTGTTCTAAATGTAAATTTGCAATGCGTACCTTTTGTGTGTTTTGCACATTATTGAGATGAAAATATTGCTCCATCTGTAGTATCCATGTTACAGGATCCTTTCCATCAAACTTCCTCATATCCATTTTTGGAATATGGTGGTTCTTCCCTCCAACATTAGAGTTTATGAAATCACGATTAACATTTATTTTTTTCTCGTCATGAGTTTCCTCTAGTATCTTTTCACCATTAGGAAACATTTATTGTATCAACTTTGTCAAACCTTCCATGTTTTCTTTTAGATCATTCTTCATGTTTTCCATCTTAGCTTCCATGTCATGTATCTTAGATTCCATGCCATCTTCCATGCCATCCATCTTGGCTTCCATGCCATTCTTCAAACCATCCATCTTAGATTCCACGCCTTTCTTTAAAACTTCCATGTCATTTTTTGTTGCTCTTTGCGAGAGTGAAATTTGTTGCACTTGCTCTTGTAATTTTGACATGTCATGTTTCCATTATTCGTCTTCATGAGTCATAGTAGAGCCTTCTAAAGGCTTAATGGGTGTTGAATTATTTTTAGGGGCCATTTTAGAATCTAATACTGATATCTATTCTACAATATTCCCTTGGAATCAATTCAACTTGTTTCTTCAAACAAGACTTATGTAATTCGGGAAAAAAAAATACACACCTTTTACTTGCTTTTGAGGAGCTCGATATTGAAATTGACTTATCTCTATACTTTCAGATCCTCAATATCATAAATTCAGCCCTGTAGTAGTCCTCTAAAGCTTCTTTTAGATGCCACATGTCTGACTTGATTTTGATTCTTCAAGACAAAGTTATGTCCAATCTCCCACAATGACCTAACTATGGATTGGTTCAGTAGAGCGAACTTGTACGACTTGCCACGTGTCATTGTTTGCTCCTTTGACTCTAAAATTTATAGAAAAGAAACTACAGTCTGTGTGCTTCCAGTTTCTTTTACAGAATTCCAATTCGAAGTTTAGATAGAGAGTTATGAAGATTTTCCCACGATCACCTCTTTGAGATGAAATTCGAGAGCCTGAAAAATACCTAAATTCCATAGATCATATCTCCACAAATATTGTGAACCAAGCTCTAAAAATTTTTGACGATGTTCCTCCTGATTTCAGCTTCGTGCTCTAAAAATTTCAGCTTGTGAAACTTCATAGAAAAAAAGTTATAGCGAAAATTCCCCGATGACCTTTTTAAGTGAAATTCAGGAGCCTGCAAAAAGTCCTAACTTCCATAGATCATATCTCCAACAATATTTCCAACCAAGCTCTGAAATTTTTGACAATGTTTCTCAGGATTTCAGCTTCGCACTCTAAAAATTTCAGCTTCTGAACCTTTGTAGAAAAAAAGTTATAGCGAAAATTCCACAATGACCTGTTTGGAGCAGTGAAACACTAGAATCCAAAGCTCTGATACCAAATGTTGTGAAACCATATCCAAAAATAGAATAAAAGAGATATCAATGCCTTAGAAATAAGCCACTTCAAGGGGGAAACCTCCAATACATTACATGAATGAAAAATTCTTGGATGATACAAATTACAAAACCTCCTTTCTATATATAGGAGTCCATGGGGCCACAATGTAATCCTAGCCGACCTAACAATAATAATTTAAGGGTACAATAATAAAAATATGGGGGTTATAGGGGTACAATAATAACAATAAGGGGGTTACACTAACAACAATAAGGGACTATACTAGTAATATAGGGACCTAACAAAGGAAGACTCCTACATTAGAAACTCAAACATCTACTAGTGATATTATATCATCTTCTCCTCCACAAACCCCATCATTCATTCCTCCATTTCCTTCTTCCCAACCAATCTCCTCATGCATACATATATCTTCATCTCAATAAACTAGTGTTGCCTCAAGGAGTATTATTTTAGCGATTGTTTCTTCTACTACTACATCAACCTCTCGAACCACTACAACTTCTTCAAATCATATGGAAAATAGACCATGGACTAATCCTAGATTTGTTCAATTTGTTTGACCTCTTCATGATTTACCTAAGAACCCAGAAAAATGATTGCGTAAGTATAATCCTGATGATGGACTCCCTGCTAAAGAGAACCTACATAATTTCATGCTTACCATGAACCTCAATGTAGTATCTGAAGAAGATTGTGTAGTTAGATTATTCCCTTATACTTTCCAAGGATCAGCAGGATCATGGTACTTTTCGCTACCATCAATCACTATAACTAGTTGGGATATAGTTGAAGAACAATGTTTAACCAAATTTGGTGATGACCGCACTACTGCTACTCTTATAAATGATCTTTTCAATCTCAAAGCTAATTCAAAAGAAAATATCAAAGAATTTAATAGCAAGTTTAAAAAAAAATTAAACAAAATCCCAACTACATTGAAGTCTAGTGTTGATGTATAGATTGAATGTCACATATCCTCTCTTCCTTCTAATATTGCATTTTTTGTCGATAGAGCCAACAAAGGAACTTTAGTTGAGAACATGAAAGAAGCACTATCAGTTTAAAAGAGAATAATTGCATTAGAGAAGAAAACCCCTCAAGAAGAATGGAAATCAAAGAAGGTCACATTTAAGGATGAGCCAAAAAATCTATCTCCTAAAGATCCTTTTGATCTTAAAGGATTAAAAAAGGTCCTTAAATCTATTTCAAATGAGATGGTAGAAATAAAAAATCAGGTAGTTGAGTATTCTTCTAAGAAACCTTTTATATCTTTCAACAAATCTCAAACATCTAATCCTCAACCACCTAATATTATATCCAACGTTGAATCTTATCAGGATGGAGACGAAGATGAAATGGTATTATCTGCTGAAGAATATCAAGATGAGGAACTTTTCTAAGTACATAGATTATGGGATTTCATAATCCCTACTTATGATAATGAAGTCTTACCTGTTAGCACCAAAATTAAAGGTCCTCCTTGGTAGTTTCTGACACCGTCAAATATAATATAGTCGAAGATATGAATAAAATCAAAGCAAATATCTCCCTACATGAGGTAGCTAAATTGAGATAGCAATAGAAATTTCTACTAAAAGAATTAAATGCAGTCCCTGATTCTCCTTTACATGCTCATGTTACATCCATAGCCTCTAAAGAAATATATAAAACTCCTAATGATACATTTGAAAATATTGATTCCTCGGATGCCATTTTAATTGGAGATATATCAAATTCACATAATCCTCCTTTCCTTATGATATTTGAAATTTTCAATAAGAATGTGCACAATTGCCTAACAAACTATGGGGATTCTTCAAATATAATGCCATATTCTGTTTGTTTGAAGTTAAAAATATCACCCCAAAAGTCTGTTGTTAACATTATTCAATTAGATAGAACCAAAGTTAAGGTTTTAGGAGAAATGAATTATGTCCTCATTAGACTTGCTTCTAATTCAAAATTCCATCAAGTAATTGACATTCTAGTTGTTGATATCCCTGAATTTTATGGTTTGATTCTTAGTAGAGATTGGTCTGAAAAGCTTCATGGTTATTTTTCCATAGACTGGTCTCACATGTGGCTCCGTTACAATGGTAATCCAAATAAAATTTGAATTGACCGTGAAAAACACATGAAATACCCAGTAACTAATTTTGAGGATGAAAATGAACCAATGGCCTTTACCAATAACATCCTTGGGAACTACTATGTTGAATCATTCTTGGGTAATTTCTATGAACAACAATCTCCATTTATAATCAATTAGGTTACTTCTCAAATTGAAAACTTTTCACAATTATATTCTTATAAATGTGTAAATATTGTAGAAAAAACTTTTGTTAAATATCTATTTTGGACTTTCTATTTTGATGGATCTAGATCTAATGACGAAGCAAGAGCAGGTTGTATATTAATCATTCCGAAAGGAGAAAAAAAAACTCTAGCCTGTAGATTAGAGTTTGAATACACAAACAATATTGTTGAATATGAGGCACTGGTTCAAGGATTATATAAAGTAATAGATTTAAATGTCAAATATCTGCAAGTATTTGGAGATTCTGAAATTATTGTAAAGTAGATAAGAAACACCATTCATTATGTTTATACCCATTTAAAACATTATCAATCTTTGGTTCAAACCCTAACTTCTAATTTCTTGGCATTTAACATCTCTCCTATCCCTGGACTTCAAAATGCCAGTGCTGATCTTATAGCCAATGTAGCATCTAGACTTATATCATCTGAAAGATTATAGTCCAAATAGACTTTCCATTGAATTAATTTTTCGACCATCCATTCCAAAAAATTTCACCAATTGACATGTGTTCAATTATGATGAATAAATTTTGACCTTTTTAACATCTGAAGGATCATATGATGATCAAATAGTTGATGAGGATAAATATGAGGCAAAATTAAAGAAAAAAACCTAAGAAAATGCTTTAACTAAATCTGTAGTCAAGCTTGAAGATCTCTATGATTTGAAAGACATATTTACTAAGGTTACTAACTCCAAACTTCAAAGTTCAACTTTGAGTTTTGGACTAGTAAACCTTGGCACTGGTCTCAAACGTCAAAAAATTAATCTAGGTCTAGGTCTCTCACCTGATGACATATTAGCTTTCATTCATTTATTAAAAATATACAAGATTTTTTTTGCTTTGAGCTATGAAGATCTTAGAACATACGACACCTCCATTATCCGACACACTATCCCAATGGTATCTGATGACAAACTTGTAAAACAGAAATTAAGGAAAATTCACTCCAAACTTGAAAGTCAAATAAAATATGAGTTGAATAAACTCCTTAAAGCTAAAATCATTTTTCCTATTAGACACTCCAAATGGGTATCAAATTTAGTGCCAATCAGAAAGAAAAATGGTGACATACACATTTATATAGATTTTAGAAATATTAATAAAGCTTGTCAAAAGGATAATTTCCCATTACCACCCATGGAACAAATTTTACAATCAGTTACAATTTTTAAGCTCATTTCTGACCTTGATGGTTTTTTAGGATACAATCAAATCCTAGTTCATCTAGATGATAGATTGAAGACTATGTTCAGAACCAAATGGATGACTTCCGCTTATCAAAAATCCCTTTTGGTCTAATAAATGTAGGAGAAACCTTACAAATGGCTATGGACATAGATTTTAGAGGTCTGCTAAATAAGACAATTGTTGTTTACTTGGAAGATATAACAATCTACTCCAAGAAAAGAAGCAGCCATTTCCATGACCTAAAGTATATCTTTGAACGATGCCAAAAGTATGGGATTTCATTAAATCCAAAAAATTCTTATTTCGGTCTTAGTGAGGGAAAAATTTTAGGATTAATTGTATCCAAAGAAGGCATTTGCATTGATCCTAAAAGGATTAAGACAATATCTGAAATTTCTTTACCCCATAACAATAAATCCATGTAGTCCTTTCTAGGATAGATAAATTTTGTCAAAAGATTTGTTCCTGAATTTTCCCAAATTTTTCTTCCATTACAAGCCATGATCAAGAAAATTTTAGTCTTTAAGTGGGGCCAAAATGAAAGAGAAGCTTTGGATTCAATCAAACAAGCCATTATAAATGCTCACTATTTAACTACCCCAAATTTTCTGATCATTTTATTATATATACTTTCACCTCTGAAACATCATACGTTGATGTTTTAACACAACTTAATGATCGACAACTTGAGGCAATTGTCTCATTCTTTAGTTCAAATTTTAAAGGTATTGAACTAAATTAATTTGAGGTGGATAAATAAGCTTTTTTTGTTTTTAAATCCATAAAGGACTTTAGGCCTTTTCTTCTAAAAACACACACTAAATTAATAGTCCCTAAGTTCCTTGTGATATAGTTGCTTGTCTAAAAGGAACTAGGAGAAAAAAGGGAAAATTGGGTTACAGCTCTACAGTAATATGATATTGACATTAAACCAACTAAAATTATTAAAGGAAGAGGCTTTTTCATATTGTTGGTTGGAGCTTCCAACAGACCAATCGATGAGGATTAAGGTAATATTGTACACATTTCTGAGGTAAACTTGACTGACTCTAAATCCCAATATATTGATCTTATATTTTACTTAAAGAATGGGTATGCTCCCTCTGAACTTAAATACAAAGGAAAAATAGCTTTAAGCCTTAAAATATAGTTGATATGAAATCATTAATGATGTGTTATTGATGCAGGAGCATCAGACCATAATTCAAATTCAATGTTGTGAAAGACAAGGCGTGGACAACCATTTGTAAACAGGGGAAAATTCTGTGGAACAAAGTTGAAATGATGGAAATGATAAGTCTTTAGAATACTTTATTAATTGTAATTATCTGCCATGTAATCAAACATAGAGAATTAGGGGTTTTGTTGAGCGATTGTGGGAGAAGAACTCGTGGATCTTAAATGATCCACTCGCTTGTAAATTATTTATAAATGTGAGTCTTTGTTGTATGAGATAGAGCAGAAGAGCACAATGTAGCCGTAGGGAAATTTGTAATTCAGGCCAGTGTGGCCTTAGCCTGTAACTCAAGTTCAGTTTATTAATGAAATTCTGTGTTGCTATATATCTAGGATTAATTTTTATTTTGTTTGTATCTGTGTGTTATTATATATGCGTGTTCTTTCTGTAAATTGATAGACTATGTGAGTGTGAGTGAGAAGATGAAGTTCCTATGAACTCCTCATAAACAAAGCAATGGTAGAGACAGAGGGATGAAGGACAAAGAACAAGCTCCGGAGGGATCAATGCATTTAAAGATTGAATAAAGCTCCAGAAGGATAGCGGAGCAGTGAAGGATGAGCAGACGGTCAGGATTAGATCTCAGATCTGGAGGGGAATAAACCAATGGCTAATATGAATTCACAATTTAAACTGAATAACTTGTGATGCGAAGAAGGGCATGCAATGGGGACCATTAGATCTGGGAGAAGATCAACGGTGGATGATGAATCACAAATTCACACTTTGCAAATGTTAATGGATATCGTTAAGAGTTCGCAAGGTATGTTAATTTGTTTGCGATGCAGTAAAGATTGAAATATGTGATGCAATGAGGGGAGCCCACGTGTCAGTATTGCGCAATATCACACATTGCATGGTTTATGGTTTAAATGTTATTGGTACCAAGTTAAAATTGTGGGCAAGTGATTTGCGATAAGATGGAAAGCTTGTGATGTTGCGATGTGACATCATTATCACAGCTTTGCATCAGCAAGACTATAGGTTTATTGTTTAATTTATTTGTTAAAATTTCCAACTTGCGATGAGTTATGATTGGTCACTAGATGGTGGGACCCTAGAACCACCATTCTACGTGTATGTAAGTTGTTTAAGGTTAGTTTGATCTGTTTTAAAGGTAAGCGATGTTTGATCGCGAACGTATCTATGTTTAATAAAAATCTGATATTGTAATCCACTGCGAGTCTAAGGGATTTTATGTGGGCCCATAACCCAAAGGTCCACGGTTATATGTTAATGTGCAGTTTTGTGCTACATAAAAGTGGTATCAGAGCAGGGAAATATTTCCTGTGAGAAAGAGTTTGTGTGCGAAGGAAGAAGGAGGTACAGTTATGTTGAATATTGGTGAGTTTGTGGTCTTTATATTGTTGTGCAAGTGGAAGAGGAAGGTGAGAATATTGTAGCAGCCTAGAGTCAAGAGTGCTCAAATATTTCCAGAGAAGAGAGAACCAGAGAGATGCCGAAAGACAAAGATCATAGGAGAGAAGCTCAGTGAGGTATCATGTAACAGGGAGGACTTGCTACTGCAGAGGTTTTGTTGCATCTACGGAAATATCACAAAGGCAATTCCACAGAGGATGTGGGTAGAATTGTTAAGAGATGGAGGAGGCTTATGACTAGGAGGTCATAAGGAATTTTTGTACCTTCGAAGTCTGATGCAGGAGCATCGGACCATAATTAAATTTCAATGTTGTGAAAGATAAGACATGGACAACCATTTGTAAATAGGGGGAAATTCTATGGAAAAGATCTGAAATTATGGAAGAGATAAGTCTCTAGAAGACTTGATTAATTGTAATTATCTTCCATGTAATCAAATAGAGAGATTTAAGGGTTTAGTTGAGCAATTTTTGGAGAATAACTCGTGGATCTTGGATAATCCACTCGCTTGTAAATTCTTTATAAATGTGAGTCTGTGTTGTATGAGATAGAGCAGAAGAGTGCAATGTAGCCGCAGGGAAATTCAAAATTCAGGCTAGTGTGGCCTTAGCGTGTAACTCAAGTTCAATGTACTAATAAAATTGTGTGTTGCTATATATCCAAGATTAATCTGGATTTCGTTTGTATCTGTGTGTTATTATATATGGGCGTTCTTTATATAAATTGATAGACTGTGTGAGTGTGAGTAAGAAGATGAAGTTCCTATGAACTTTTCACAAACAAAGCAATGGCAGATACAAAGGGATGAAGGATGAAGAACAAGCTCAGGAGATATCAGTGCATTTAAAGATTGAATAAATCTCAGCAAGGATAGCAAAGGAGTGAAGGATGAGTAGACGGTCAAGATTAGATCACATATCTAAAGGGGAATATACCAATGGCTAAGATGACTTCGCAAGTTAAACTGAATAGCTTGTGGTGCAAAGAAGGGCACGTAGTGGGGACCATTAGATCTGGGGGCAGATCAACGGTGGACGGCGAATCGCATATTCGCACTTTGCAAATGTTAGTGGATATCGTTGAGAGTTCGCAAGGTATGTTAATTTATTTGCGATGTGGTAAAGATTGAAATATGTGATGTGATAAGGGAATCCCATGTGTCAGTATTACGCAATATCGCACATCGCATAGTTTATTGTTTAAACGTTATCGGTACCAAGTTAAACTTGAAGGCAAACGATTTGCAGTAAGATAGAGAGGTTTTTATGTTGCGATGCGACATCGTCATCGCAACTTCGCATTGACAGGATTATATGTTTTTTGTTTAAGTTATTTGTTAAAAGTGCTAACTTGCGATGAGTTATGATTAGTCACTGGATGGTGGGACCCTAGAACCACCATTCCACGTGTATGTAAGCTATTTAAGGTTATGTGTGATCTATTTTAACGGTAAGTGTTGTTTGATCACGAACATATGTATGTTTAATAAAACTCCGATATTGTAATCTGCTAGAAGTATAAGGGAGTTTATGTGGGCCCATAACCCACTAGTCCACGGGTATATATTAATATGTAGTTTCATGCTGCATCAGTTATTCAGAAAAAAACTAACTATGTATTATTAAGATGCCTTGAAAAGTCTGAAGTACAAATGGTTTTGCAAGAACTCCATGATGAACCAGCTGGTGGACACTTCGAAGGAGATAACACTGCACATAAAGTCCTCCATGCAGGGTACTATTGGCCATCTTTGTTCAAATATACCCATGCATATGTAATGAAATGCAATACTTGTCACACTATTGTAGGAAGACAAAAAATACCAGCCTTACCTCTTCAACCGGTCAACATTGAACAACCATTTGAACAATAAGTATTGAACATCATAGGTGAGATTTTTCCTCACTCTTTCAAATAGCATAAGTATATCTTGATGGCAACATACTATTTAACTAAGTGGGTGGAAGAAATTCCACTAAAGGTAGCCAATTCTGATGCTATTATTGAATTCATTGATCAGTACATTATTACTAGATTTGGCTTACCAACTACACTTATGTTCGAAAATGCATCTTACTTTTCAAGTAATAACATGACTGAATTGTCTCTGAAAAGGGGATTTAAACTTAAATACTCTACTAATTACTATCCCTGGGGGAATGTTTTAGCAGAGTCAACCAATATAAACCTCATAAGAATTATTAAAATAACTCTTGATCAAAGCCAAAAGAATTGGCACAAATATTTTACATTTTCTCTATGGGTTGATCAGATAACTCAGAAGGCCTCCATAGGTACTTCTCCCTTGAATTTGGTATACGGGAAAGAGGTTATCATTCCTTCAAACCTAGCTCTTCCCTCACTAGCCCTAGTACAATTTATTGAAGAAATACCTTCCTCTTCTTTACAACTACGAATGTCTCAAATCCTCAAATTAGAAGAAGAAAGGGAAAAATCCAAGCTAACACATGCTCACCATCAACAAATAGTAAAAAATTATTTTGATGCAAGTTTAGTTTTCAAAAAATATTTTCAATTTGGATGTCATGTCCTTAAATGGGACAAGGCACGTGAGGAAAAAGGAAAACATTCCAAATTCCAGAAATGTGGCTTGGGCCATTTCAAATTGTTGAACAATTAGGCCCATCAACCTTTATATTGCAAGATCTACAAGGGAAGTGGGATTATCGTCCTGTCAATGGTCTTATTTTGGAAAAATTATTTTCTTAGAAGAACATTTCTTCTAATGTAATATAGTTTTATTTGCATATTTAGGTTAATAAACAATAATGTTAAATAACATACTTTTGGTTTTTTATCAACATCTCTGAATCATTTTATGATTTTTTTTTTTACTTAGAAAAGTAGGAAATTTTAAAGAAATGATTACAAAATTGGAAAAGTGGATAATTATCATAGAACATTGAAATGTTTTTCCATTGAAATTATAAATTCTTTCAAACCTCAAACTTTACAAAGTATTTTCATCTTATTATTAGTCAGAAAAGGTTTACTTTTACCAAGTAAAGACTATTTTTTACTAAGCATCTTTAACTCTTAAATTGTCATCCAAAAACCCCTAAGGAGTGAATGATTCTCCCCATCCATTAATTATACTATTTTTAGAGTGTAATTCAAAAACATATTAAGCTTAAAAGATAATAGGTCTCAATATGAGCTTGCTTACCAAGATCATAGGAAAATAATAGGCTGACATTACCACTATTTCATATCAAACTAGGGTAATGGCTTATGATTATTTGTAACCATAAGACAAGGGGTCTCATCACGAGCTAGCTTGTTCAATCCAATTACAACCAGTGAATGGCATTGTCACCATCTGGCCACCAAACTAGGACAATGGATTTTTAAGAACAAATAAAATAATAAAACAATAAAAAACAAAGTGTGTGTGTGTGTGTATATATATATATATATATATATATATATATATATATATATATATATTTTTGAATTTATCTCTAAATATTGCAATGATAAATGCATGGGATACTGAATAATTGATTGGTTAAAGGGTAACCCTGTCGAGGCTATGAACGACTTCTCGTAGTAGTGGATCTACCTATGAAAAAACAAGTATATCAAAAGGCTAATTTTCAAAAAGCCCCTTGCTTTATCTTTATAACTAATTAATGACCGATATAAGAAAATACATATTTTCATCTTTAGAAGGTTTTTAAAAGGATCACAATACGATGACTTTTTTATTATTATTCAGAGTAATTTTACTTATCCAAATATTTTGAAAATAGTTTTCATTTCTTTAATCATTTTTACTTATTGAAAGTTTTGGAAATTTCATATAAATCAGAGATAATTGGTTCTTCTAGTGAATTGCCAATTGTTGTGCTATTCAACAACCCCCCATTATTTGTGAATAGATGTCTTAGAAAATAATGGGGACCCTTTTAAACTTTTTAGATTAAGACAATAAAACACTTTGTGACTTATAAGACAAGAATATGTATTTGAAAAATTAAGGTCGTATCTTATTGGCCTAAGGCTTAAGTGGAAAACTCATATAAAATTGTCATCACAAATGCAATAGGTAGATGTAAAGCAATCCATCTAAAAATTGCAATGTGATATTACCAAAGGCATAAAGTGCACAAAGGCTTTCAAAAGAGGAAAAAGCGATAACAAAGGAAAAGGCTCTCAATGAGTTATATTTCATAAAAGAGCTATTAGCGGGACCCGCTCATTGCCACGTCATCCATCAAATAATCGCAAAATGCAATTATTTTCACAACCTTTCAGTGTGCCCACTTTCAAACTCCGGATGCGATATATCACATCACACTTCCACCGATCATTATCTTACTTCCGTCGTTCATTCTTGTCGAGATTGCGATCATGATATGAATATTGCATCACAAAAATGCCATTTCTCTCCCCCCCGCGAACGTTCCAATAGCATTTAAAACCTTGATAAATTATTTAAAAGGTAAAACATGATCGCATATCGGCAAAACAAATGCGTTGCAATTTTTAAATACTTATTTCTCATACAAAAATGTGATGCGAGATTTTGATTTAAATAATATTAAGTTTCCATGTCAGGAACATGAACCCACATTTTTTCTAATTTCTCAGCCATAAAAATATGATAAATTTGAGCCTCCAAAATGATTTTATGGTTATTAATTAATGTTTAATATTTGTTCGCATTCAAAACCTTTATTCGCCATCACTTTGGTTTTATTGTTAATCACTCCCGCATCTTCGGTATTATTCTTCATTCCTTGTTTTCCCTTATTTGTAGGCGAATCTAGAAAAACAAAATCCCTCCAAAATGTATAAGGATACAAAGAAAGAAAAGAAACCCATGGCTCTTCCAAATCTTGCACCTCCCTCTTTAGAAGTGATAGAGATGCCACCATTTTTTTCAGATATTACATGCGCTACGGAAAGTGATTATTCTTCATGGGAATCAATGTACAGGCTTTTCAAAGATGAGAAACCCAAGATGGTTCAGAGAGTAGCCACAATTGATGCCCCTAATACTTTAGAAGCTACTATCACTGAAGTTTCCAACTCTTTCCTTCACAAAATTGACACGCGCCCAAAGATTCAACCATATACTGATAACGATAAAATGGATAATTGATAATCTCAATATCGGAGACAGGAAATTTATGACCTCAAGAGATACAATGATAGGGTTGTTCAGGGCAGACTATTTAAAGAAAATGTATCATATGCCTAAACCATAGAAGGTATATGACAAGGATTTTCTTGAGAAATTTGCAAAGGAGAACAAGCTGCAATCAAACTCAATAAAGCAATGGAGGCATAACCCTAACAAACACAAGCATGATGAAAAGGTTATGTATTGTATTGCCTCTCTCGCTAGTCCCTACCGCTATGTTGCTTCTATGATGTGTAGGCTTTTTGGTTCGCCAATACAAGTAAACTTTCAATTGAATGGGCCCCTCTCATGGAGGTTGCATCAGAATCATATATTATGAATTGGGGCACCATTTTGTCAAACAATATTTCCTCACAAATCCTTGATTATAGAAAGAAGCTCTCTTTCACCTCCAGGATAGTTCCCCCATTTTTTATGAGTGCTTATGTTATGGACGCAGTGTGTTTTACTACAGATTTCCTAAACATGTGATGGAAATGGACCATTCAATACCATACACCTATCCATGTTTACCATAGTATCCTCTAGGAATCCAAGTATGAGTCTCATTTCTACAAAAAATTTCATGGAGTCATTTTTCCACTCTTTCAGTTGTTTTTGGTGATAAAGCCCCAACAATGTCAAAAGAAGCGTGAGATGATTTCACGTCCATAGGAAAATGGTTTGGGGAAGAAATATTTACATGTGTCAAAGTTTATGGAAGTCTTGATAAACCCCATGTCCTCCCATTATATGTACCAGAAAAGCTTCTTGCAAGGGAAATTGCTTATCAAACAGTTGGGAATGGGTTAACCAAATCTTTGAAAGAAGCTAAAAATGGTTCCTAGAAGCCTTTCCCTATCCACTGTGGTGTTTATGCTCTAGACAACTTCAAACACGTTGGATTTAAAATCAATCAGATTCAATGCTTAAAGCTATCTATTATTCTTGGCAGACAGTTTGATCCTAATAAAACAACCCAAAACTATATAGCTCAAGTATAGATCGGGAAATTTATTCGTGAAAATGATGATTATGATTACTTGTTTGAATTTGCTGAGAACTATGTACAGGTTGAAGATTAGTAGAAATCTGTCTCAACCCTGAAAAATTTTCCCAGTTTAAAGAACACAGGAACAAAACATTGGATAGCATTCCTCTTGACATCTTAAAGGTGTCCCAACCTATTTCTCAAAAAGAACAGAAGTTGGAATAGCCTCCCAAGGATATTGAGGTCCTATTGGGAACAAAGGAAGTCATATCAACTCAAGAACATACTTGTAAGCCAGTAGTTAGTAGTGACTTGGATAAAGACTGGGATCAATTAAGCCAGCATTTTAAGGGAGAGCAAGAGGTGATAATCATTAATCCTCAAGATACAACCAAAACACCTCAAGAAAAAGGTCAAAAATTGTCCATTGTTGGGTATACTGACAAGGTTTTCAACACAGAATGCGTTAAATTCATCCTGGCCTACCCAACATCTAAAATTGTGTTAAAGATATAAGATATTCCTCCTTTAGAGATATTTTACAACCCCAAACATAAGTTTGTAACGAGCAAACAAATAAAAAGGAAGAGAATTGAGAATTCACAGACTTTAGTCCCTGGCGATATACCCATGGAAGTAGTATGGAAGTATCTGAAAACAGATCCATCTGAGGATCTGACAAGGTTGATACAATTCGTAGGTTCTTATGCATCTGCTACAATTAACAAAGCTACAGAGATCCAACAACTAGTTAAAGAAAAGGATGAAATAATCCTTCAGCCAGAACAAGAGTTGCTGACAGAGAAACAGAACATTGAGCATCAATTACAAACACAAGTTTCACAACTACAACAAATCTTGAATCAATTAAAGCTATAGCATCAATCTAACATTGGTGTCAACTATGATCAAATTCATTAGCTACAGTTTACAGTGGAACTAAAAGATAATCCAAAGGTAGATGATTTCAAGAAAGAAGCTCTGGAACTCAACACCTTGTTGGCTCAACAACAAGTAGTATTTTTTCAAAAGCTCACAATCATCAATTATCTATCCAATAAAAGTGATTCACTGATGAATCAATAAGCTGATCTGACGACCAACTTTGATGACATTAATGAAAAATTACTAAATACATCACTTGGCAGGATAGTGCATGATGAGCTCCATCATTAGGTATCATTGGAGGGGTTAATTGTCACCTTTTTAGCCTTATTAGTCTCTTTCTCACATTTAACTATATTATGGTCTTATGTTGCTAGTGTAGATGGTGATTAAGGCTTTTCATACTTTGAATGCCTAATATGGTTTAAATGTAGGATAATCACGAAGATATTGCACTTTGGATGAATATTTTGCAATTAAAGCTCTGAATAGAAAACAAGGAGAGATTATAGGAGTATTTTCCTCCTCCTTGACCCCTAAAGGTAGCCAAGGGATCCTCGAGGTAGCCAAGCAAGTGGGAGATTAAGTGCACCAAAGCTCCATTTCTCTTGCAGTCAAAGGGGACTCATCACCTAATTTTCAGGGAGCTGTTGGTAGCTACCCTCTAGGTTAAATAGGGTTGAGCAAGAGCTCATTAGGATTAGAAATTTGAAGGAAACTAATAGACTCTTAGCTCTTGTAATAGGTTTTTGACACTTTTATGATTATGTAATGAGATTATTTTTTGCAATAAGATGAGTATTCAGATTGGCCTTCATTGATTTAGTTTCAAAGGGCAAGGATTACGGGTTAGGGCCCAATCCATTGGCCTTAGTCTCTCTTGTGTATTCCTGCTTAATTTTATGCCACTGTAGCTAGTTTTCTTTATGAGTTTTAGATAGTTTGCTTACATTTCAATTAACTGTTCTTAGTTTGCTTCCATTTTTTATTTATTGTAGTTAAGCTTGCATAAATTATGGAAGAATAGCATATAAACTCATAAATTTGTGTGTCAAGCCTCCCTCTCTCATCTCTTTTATTGGAGCTTGAGGAGGGTAGATCTTCACCACAGGCCCAAATTTTCTCTTTAGTTTATGATTTCTTGGAAAGAATAGTAAGTTTGTTTTCCAAATTCAACTCATCTTTTCCATGGCTTTCATCATAGATTTTCCAATGCTTGTTTTATGAACAAGTAGTTTTCTTGAATTTCCAAGTAGCATAGAAAAGGAGGACTTCACCAGCACTCCTAGCTTCATTTCTCACCCATCATCAGCCTTCTTTAAATCAAATCGCCTTAAGCCTTGTTTTTAATATTTTCACCTTCACACAGTGAGCAACCCTAGAGGTGCGAGACGGGATTATTAAGAGGTTTTGAGCTTGTCCAAGGGGTTGGCCACCTTACATTCATCCAAGTACAGCTTCATTCCACTTCCCCTACACTTTTCTTCATCATTTGGCCTGGGATTTCCCTCAGGCTGTTTCCTGTAGAAATTTAGGACTTTCCTATACCACTACAAGAAACCTGTAGCTGGCCCTGTCACAACACCAGTGGGCCTCTCCTTAAGCATAGAATCCATCATCAACCTCATCTAAACCTTCCAGAACCATCAAGAGACCTTCAGCCCTGCATCCATGAGTTCAAAACCTTTCTAAGCCACCTTAGCGCCTTCTCCTCCTTGCTGCAAAATGGTGCATTTACAAGCATAGTTAGGTCATGATTATATGCATGCTTAAAAGCATGATAGTTAAAACATGAAGTAGACAGAGTGTGTTTAGCCATTTTGCCCAGCAATTTATGAGTAGATTAACCTTTTTTCTACAATTTCAATTCATCCATTTACTACATGAAGATGCCTAGTTTGCTTCTATTACTTGCCATAGCTTAAATTGCAGATTTCTTTCATTGTAGAATAGTTAGATGTATTTTCTTACTTTATAATAGTCATTTGATGGTTAATAGAGTAATGTCTGAGTCACTTGTAGTTCTAGGTCTAATTTAGAAGTGTGACAGACTTCACCTAGAAACCCTAGCAATAGCACCCTTTCGTAGGACTCAAAAGAGGATGGCATGAGTAGAATGAATTTTCTTTGTATATAGCACTATCACCTCCAAGTTTGTACAAACCCCAGGTTGATAAAGTAAAGTAGAGTAGCCTCTGGGAGTTGCAGCACTCTTGGTGCAATACTAGGGCTCACCAATTTTTGGCATCGTTGCCATGGAGGTGTCTAGTAGATTCTTTGATTATGTTTTAGCATTCTTTTATGCTTTACTTTTACATGTTGTTTCAAAAATATTGAAAAAAATACAAAAAACTGATTTTCATGCCTCGTAGGAGTAGGGATACTCAATGAAATTTTTACCAAACACCCTTACATCCCCACATAGTCACCCTTCACTCTTCTTCAGTGACTGTGAGGTT
Source organism: Pinus albicaulis (assembly GCA_034641835.2). Lineage (NCBI taxonomy): Eukaryota > Viridiplantae > Streptophyta > Pinopsida > Pinales > Pinaceae > Pinus > Pinus albicaulis. The sequence continues at coordinate 80,963 of JAXQQM020078240.1, forward strand.
TAACATGTCGTAAGTGAGCCTTTTGAAAATTTGGAAGAACCTATTGGAGAAGAAGAAGAACTTGTTTCACCAAGGGGGGATACTTCACCTATTCAAGCCATGGCTGCGACTGAAGCCCAAAGAGTCTTTCCCATTATAGATACAAATGGGGAAACTAAGATGAAGAACATCAGCCCCTCAGCCCTTCCACATATCCATGGACTTACCTCTGAGTACCCTAACACATGCATGTTTGAATTTGTTGTTATCTGTAGGACCTATGACTATGCCTCTAATGATCAAAAGCTGGAGCTATTCCCATATATCCTTAAGGATGCATCCTTGTGCTATTTCGTGGGTCTACTTGGGAAAATCATCACTACCTGGGCACAGATGCAAGAGACCTTCAACAAAAAGTACAGGTACTATTGTAGGTCCAAGGAAACTAAAGAGGAAATATTCAGAATGACTCTAGGGCCTAATGAATCCCTAGAGGACTATGAAGAGAGATTCCAGTTAAATTATAAAAGAGCCAACTAAACCCTTCATCCTAGATCACCTAGACTAGCACTTATTCGAGAGATCAAGGAGGAGGTGATAGAAACCCTCAACATGCTATCAGGAGGAAATATCTACTAGCTACCTTATGAGGACATCAAAACTATCTCCAGGAACCATTCTAGGGCAACTAGGAAAAAAGGAAGATCTAGCCAAAGTATGACCAATATCCCTTCCTCTTCCACCTCTATTAAGCATGAGATTGGAAATATGTTGGAGGACTTCAGAAGTGAGATGTTGCACACCTTTGCCTTGCAAATGGACATAATTCAGATCAAGAGGAAGCAAGAGGAAGCCAAAAGAGCCTTGGCTATATTATTCCCTAGATGTACTAAAAGACACCCTTGAAATGAATGTCCATTAAATTTCATAGATGTTTGCTTAGTCTTCTAAGAGAATCATGCCACAGACAAGTGTCCCTCCTTACCTGGGCTCAAAGTTGTATATCAAGGTGGGGAAGTAGGACCAGAGAAACTCTATTTCATCAACCATAGAAGGCCTCAAGGCCCTCAGTCATATCAGTAGGATATGCAAGGTGCACCTTATTCCTATTATCACAACAATCAGAATGCACCTATGCAATCTTGGTACACCCCCACTCTTCCATCATGGCCCACACCTCCTACTTGGCCTTACCACTCTCCATATCATCCTTAGCCAGTGAACCAACCATTTTTGCAGTATGTTCCTCAACCACCTCAGTGGAACAACCCATCACAATAGTGGAGGCCTCAACATAATCAACCACCTGATCTAATGCCTCCACCCCAACCTCAACCTCGGCTTACTCATTCTTCTCCAGCCAAGATGCCTCAGATGCCTACACAGCCCAATCTGAACCTAAACAAAAAACAAGCATATTAGTTTTACAGTGGAGAGACATCCTATCTAGCTTATTTTGTGGAGATACAGGAGATTAATCTCGGGTCAGGAAGAGTACTCCCAGAAAACCATCCTCCATCTCCACCTATAGAGGTTGAGGAGGAAAAGGAAGAAAGTAACACTCAGATCAAACAACCTTCTTTTCCTAAATGCTTGATCCACTCTAGTTAGCATACCCCAGAGGAGACCAAACTTCTGGGAGAACTGAAACAATTGTGTGTAAAAATACCCCTTCTCTAGGCCATTAAGGATATCCCTATTTACAATAGACTCATAAAGTAAAAGTGCTTCAAGAAACCTGGGAGAAAGAAGAACGATACCCCCAACATCAATGTAGTAGGACAGTTGTCCCACTTAATGTTGGGAAGGGTGATCTTCCCAAAGTACCTAGAACCTGGAATTCTAGTTGTAGATGTGCACATAGATGGTTTCATGGTCCCCAATACTTGAATTGATCTCAGAGCTGCCATCAGTGTAATGACCATGGAAACTATGCTTAAACTCATCCTCCAAGGGACTTTGAGGAAAAAAACAACAGTTCTGCAACTTGCAGATCGGTCCACAGTAGCTCCTGAAAGAATTATTGAGGATGTTATGGTTTCAATTGACTCTTGGGAGTATCCTACAGATTTCCTAGTGCTCCAACCAAAAACCAATTCTAATGGATATCCTCTCATTTTATGGATACCTTAGTTAGCCACTATCGATGCTTATATCATCTGTCAGGTCAAGAACATGACTATTAATAATGGGCCCTTGTATAAACATCTGATTTATATCCTCCAACATAGCCTTCCATTGACAATGACCTACCTATATGGTTGGAGGACAAATAATAAGAAGATGAAGTATAAAACACTACACACTACTCCATTTGTACCATAGATACTATTCTTAGAGGGGGGCAGCTTGATGAAGGTGAATTCATTGACCAAATCATTCAGAACTAGCCCCCCACCAACAGTCCACTTGAAAACCTAGTCAAAGAGTCTGAAATTCACCCTTGGATGGAACTGCACTCATTTAATTCAACCTCTAAAACCACCAAGGCTGTGGAATTTCTCCCATACAAATATCTAAAAATTAACCCATCTCTCTCAGCTAGATAAGAAGAGTAGTTATGCCAGTTTTTGAAGGAAAATCTTGATGCATTTGCTTCAAACTACAAGGACATGAAAGGGGTGCATCGCTCAGTGTGCACACATCATATATACATTAAAAAGGGGTGCAAGCCTGTGCACCAACCCCAGAAAAGGATGAACCTAGCTCTAAAATACATAGTCAAGGAAGAAATGTAGAAATTGCTGGATGCAAGTTTGGAATTTATCCTATATCAGACAGTGAGTGGGTATCTTCTCTTGTCCTAGTCCTGAGGAAGAATGGAAAATGGCGAATTTTTGTTGATTATCGGGAGCTCAACAAAGCACCAAGAAGGACCATTTCCCCTTGCCCTTTATATATCAAGTCTTGGATGCCCTTGCAGGAAAGAAGTTTTTTTCCTTCTTAGATGGGTTCAATGGTTACAACCAAATCCAAATTAGCCCTAAACACCAAGACAAGACTATTTTCACATGTCCTTGGGGTACCTTCTCTTATAGAGTTCTGCCCTTTTCATTATGCAATGCCCTAGCTACCTTACAAAGAGTTGTCTTGAGTAGTTTCTCTAAGCTAGTCCATGACTCGGTTGAAATCTACATGGATGATTTCACACCTTATGGTGATGATTTCAAAGAAGATCTCTCCAATTTGGGAAAAGTGCTGAGAAGGTGCATTGAGATGCATCTCTCCCTGAACCCAGAAAAGTGTGAATTCTTGAAAAGAGCGAGATTAGTATTGGGCCACTCAATCTCCCAAGCAGGAATATAGGTGGACCAAAAAAATTCACCATCATCAAAAGGGTACCTGCTCCTCAAAAGCAGAGAAATGTCAAGAGTTTCTTAGGTTTAGCTCGCTATTATTGAAGGTTTATCAAATATTTCAGAAATATGACTTCTTCACTATTTGGTTTGTTGGCAAAATACTCTAAGTTTACCTGGTCCAGTCTCTATCAAGAAGCTTTTGAGATCATTAAGGGAAAGTTAACTACTCCCCCCATTCCCTGATGTCCAAATTGGGCTCTGCCTTTCCAAATCCACATGGATGCATCAGACAAAGTTGTGGAGGCAGCCTTGGGGCAGTTAGAAGACAAATTACTTTATGCAATCTATTTCATTAGTAAGAAATTGTCCAAGGCTGAACTCAATTATACTGTCACAGTGAAGGAAATGTTAGTCATTTTCCATGCTTTAAACAAATTTAGACATCATATCTCTAGTTATCAAATCTTTGTACACACTGACCATGAAAACATCAAATATTTAATGAATAAACCTTATGTTAATGCTAGAATAATTAGATGGTTTTTATTATTACAGAAATTTGACCTAACCATTGTTGATAAACTTGGAAAGGAGAATGTTGTTGCAGATTTTTTTATCTAGGTTAGCTCTACCTACAAATGAAGAAGGAATGGTGGATGACCAGCTCCTAGATGAACACCTCTTTGTTATTCCATCACTCTCTCCATTGTTTGTTGAAATAACTAACTACTAGGTTGCTTAAAAGTTCCCTCCAAACCTCTCATCGAAGGAGAAGATAAAGATCATCAGAAAGAGTGCCCCTTTCACCTAGATTGGGGGAAATCGCTTCAAGGTGGGCCCTAAACAAATTCTCAGGAGATTTGTGAGGGAGGAAGAATTTTTTGACATCTTCTTTGCATGTCATGATAGCCCTTGTGGAGGCCACTTTGCTGCAAAAAGGATAGCCTTCAAAGCTTTGCATGCAAGTTACTATTGGCCTACCCTTCACCAGGATGCCATAAGATACACTAGCAGGTGTGACCAATGCCAAAGGATGGGGAAAAATACATAGAGGGATGAGATACCTCTGTACCCTTAGGTGACTCTAGAGCCATTTGACAAGTGGGGCATGGACTTCATTGGACCCATTGATCCACCATCTCGGCAGAAAAATTATATGATAGTCTGCATTGACTACCTAACAAAGTGGGTTGAAACAAAGGTTGTAAAGGTAGCAATCAAGGAGAAGGTAACAGGATTTCTGAGAGAGAATGTGTTCTACAAATTTGGATACCCCATAGAGGTAGTCACTAATCAGGGGGCATAATTCACATCTCATCTCAATGAGAATATTCTGAGGAGGCACAAGATAAAGCATAGTACTTCCACTACCTACCACCCTCAAGAAAATGGCCAAGAACTAACCAACAGAGCCTTGGAGAATACCCTCACCAAGGTTGTGAGTAGTAACAAAAAATATTGGGTGGAAATATTGGTAGAAGCTACTTAGGCCGACAACACTACTTGGAACACAAGAACATGGTTCACTCCTTATGACTTGGTATATGGGAAGAAATCTCTACTTTTAATTGAGTTTGAGTTCAACACCTTGAGGATGGAAAGCAAGTTATACTTGGATATAAAAAAGGCCCAACAAGAAAGGTTGTTGCAATTAAATGGGTTGGATGAGTTCAGGATGCAAGCACTCCTTCACACATAAGTGATTTAGTTTCAAAGGAAGGTCTGGCATGATAAGCACATTAAGGAGAAGACCTTTCAAAAAGGAGGTTGGGCACTGTTGTATGATTCAAGGTTCAAGGATTTTAAAGGAAAACTGATGACAAGATGGTTGGGACCTTAAAAAGTGGGAAAATGCTATGATAATGGCGCATTCATATCAGGATCATAGATGAGGAGGGGATTCCTCTGCTTGTCAATGGTTATGGGCTCAAAGATTAAAAAAAAACCATGTCTAGGGCTGAATTTATAAATTCCATAAATAGGGAGGTGTATGTCATTGGAGACTCCATAGTTTCCAGGGCTTCCCCCTCCTAGAAAAAAAAATAAACAAAAACAAAAAGAGGCATGGGTGAAAACCTCTCTGAGGCACCCAAGGCCAACTCGAGGGATGAAAATATCCATGAGGCAACCTTGGAGAAAAAAAAAAGAGAAAAGAACAAGGAATAAAATATCCTTGGGTGAAAATCTCCTAGAGGTGCCCAAGGCAGGCTTGTGGGCTGAAAACCTCTATGGAGGCAGCCAACTTGCCTTAAAAAAAAGAGAGAATAAAAGAGAAAAGAAACAAAAAGAGAAAGAGAAAGATGATACTCACGCACTCACTTGTTTTTTGTTTTGCGGGTTATTGATCAAAGATGGTTTTTAGATCCAAAGGAGAAGTTTTTCCTCACTTCTCCTTCTCCTCTACTTACACACTCCATGGACCACTCCAGCATGCACCCATTCATTCATTTCACCTCATAGGTAGGTAGAAAACTCCATTTTTTCCCTTGACTGTAATTGCTACAGGAAAGTCTAGCGGATACAGGATTCATGTAGCACTATAGGAAACCCTGTAAATGCTACAGGAAACTTATTTATGAGGAAAGAAGAGCTATCAAAGGTTTCTAAACTTCAAAAAGAGCATGATAATTTATTTTTTTCCTATAACTACGACTCCTAACCCTCACTTCATTCCATGCACAAGGATTCACTCTCTAAAACCTATGTTGCACCACTAGCAGCTAGATAATTTATACATTGGCATGAGACCTATGCCCTTACTTCTCCATCACTCCACTCATTCCATCACTCCATACCTGACCTCCATAAACCATTTCACTTCATCTATAAACAATCCGGAGCCCCAACAAGCAAAGAGAAGGTTGCTACAGGAAGTTGGAAAGTTTCCTGTAGAAATTATGTGTATGGCACAACAAGGTCAAATTATGAACATAAGTTGATGAAGATGGCTTTAAAGGACCACTAGCATACTCCAGGAGAGTGAACACATCAGCCAAGGCACCTGAGGACCTCCATGAATCACATGCAAAGAAAAATAAAAAGGATAAGCAACTCACTCAGAAAACAAGTTTCTCACTCATAAAATAAATAAATAAACACAACAAGAGAAAGATAGCCATGGCTATCAACAAACTCTAGCTCCCTGCACCAGATCATGTCTACAACACACCAGCGCCAGGTAGGCTTAGGTATGGCCCTTCACCTCTTGTTATGCACTCATAATGATCAAAATTATTTAATGTTGAGGTTTAGAGACTTAAAAGGAAAAAAGGTGGCCAGTTAACTTGACCACCCTTGTAGAGATAAAGTGGATGAAAAGTTGAGTGTACATGCCACCTGGGCAAGTCAAATCAGTCAAGGGAGAGTTAAAAAGAGAAGGAGGTGATTTTGAGGTAGGGGCAATGATTAACTGGAGTGGGACCAACGGTCCCAAGAAGGAAAACTCATTCCCAGTACAAGTCATCACTCCGTTACAAATTTAGTTAAAAGGATATAAAGGTAAATTATGTCTCATTATACCCACTTCGCTGATAATTTAGAGAGAATTGGGAGAAAAATATGTCAGAGGAGCCATTAGAGAGAAGAGCATCAAGTTTGAGCTTGCATGCACCCTCGTGCTATAGAAAACAGTGAAGTGCTACAGGAAACTACACAGGAATATCAGTAGGGATAAGGAGAGAAAAACAGAACCACCCTTGGGTGATATTACCTCTTAAGGCCACCATATCCCAAGAAAAAACACTAGAGGATAGAGGTAAGTGGTTGCCACTGTCCATAATTGTAATTTCTCCATGAAATTTACACACAGTTAGTTATAATTTTGGAATTCAATGGTGAAATCTGAATTTGTTTGAGATCATAATATCCAAGACCTCTTCATAAGTAACTCTAAAAAAAAAACCATCTTACCACCTTCCTATCACAGCCACAAATATGGGAGGGGGATTTAACAGAAGGGATCCCACTGATATCAAAAGAATAAGACTGCACCCTCAAGTAATGGAGATTTTCAGGAACCATCAATGGCTAGGTTTCTTCGAGCTTCTCAAGGGTTTTAATGAGGCGATAGCTTGAGATTTTTCATTTGCTTTGCAATCAAAATCAGAGGAGAGATCTACCACTATGGTTAGATGCCTAGCCATCACACTTTCACCTGAACTAATCAACAGAATCGCCACTTTTCCCTTAGGATTCAAGTGGATTAAGGAAGATAGGATGCCAAGAACTACAACCAAGAAAATATTTTTTCTTCTAGGAGAAGACTTCATTGAGGACAAGAATGGAGTGAGGAGATAAATCCTTCCATAACCGTGGGATGAAATAGCCTTCCAAATCATGAAATTCATTTCCTGTGAGGGAAGACTTAGTGTATTCTATGGATACCATTTCAGGTTGTTGAATGAACTTAGATTTCAAGGAGAAATCCCTCTAGAACAAAGGTTGAGCATCCCTCATTTCCTCTTGAACTCAATAACATACATGAGAAAAAATGTGAGGGAAAGGAAATACTAGAATTTGGCTCATCATGGCCTCATCAAACTGATAGTGAGTGATGCTTTGAGCAGATTAAAGATCCCTGTGTCTTGGTCCTCATTCATAGACATGGATAGGGAAGCCTTCATAGCCACCCAAACTAGAAAAACCTCTGCCTCTAGTCTTAGAGAGAGGGAAATAGAAGAAGAAGAAGAGGGGGAGGTTGAAGATGAGGAATAATAAGAAGAGATGGAGGTTGAAACATAAAACACATAAATATTAGAACCAGAGGAAGGGGAAGAAAAATAAAAAGAGGGAAATGAAACAGAGAAGGAAGAGACTGAGGGGAAGAAGGAAGAGAAGACATAGGAGAAGGAAATATTGGACCCTATGCTAGGCATTGATACCTCTACTCAATAGACCAACATATAACTTGAGATAATAGAGAAGGAAGTGGTTTCTACCCTAGCCACTTTGAGCACACCAATGAAATCAAAGAGGAAGAGACAACCACCTATGTACTCCAGGACTAGGAAGAGCCAAAGGGTGAGGTAGGGGAAACCAAAGACTCCAACTAAAATTCCTATTACCATTGAGGAGTCACCCAAGAAGGATGATGAAATAATGTTAGAAGAAGGAAAGGTTAAAGAGGTCACCTCACTTGTGAGGACCCCTTTGACCTACATAAGAAGACATTCATCAAGGTTGGCATCCCCTACACATCTACCAATCCCCCATAGACCCTCAAAAGATAGAAAAGAGGGAAAAAAAAGCAAGAGAGGGTTTGCTACAGGAAAAATAGAGTTTTCTATAGGAAATTTTGTCTTTGATACAGGAAACTCCACCAGGGCCAGAACCAGAGAAGGAAGCCTTGGATGAGGGAGAAAAGGCACCCAGGGGTGGGAAAGAGGCCCAAGAAGTTGAGGAAAAAGCACAAGATGAAGGGAAAGGTTCCAAAGGGGAGGAAGAGAAATATGAAAAGGAGGAGCCTAACTCACCAAAACCTTTCCCCAAAGATATATCAATAGTGTCACACCCTAGCCCTCAGCCAAATCTCAGCTCCTACTATATATTTATTAAAGGGAGAAGAATGATTCCTTAGAATTTTACATTACCTTTAATCTATCAGTTGGAACATGAAATGGCATGCACTCATCATTAGATAAATATTTCTACAACCAAAGGTGTTCATGACATAGGGGTCATGGAGGAAAAATTAACTGAGTTGGGAAGGAATTTGTTTAATGTTAGGCTCAGAGAATCCATGTTGAAAGAGTAGCTTCAGGAAGCCCAGGCAGAGAATGCAAGATTGCAAGATCAGCTTCAGCAAAAAGAGAAAAAAATGGCCACTGTGGAAGATTTGTGCATGGATTCCATTCAATAGAGATACCCATCAGAATATTATGTAGGCTACCTCAAAGAATAGTGGCTCCTATTTCAAATCAAGACACTAGCCTCTCATGAGTCCTTACCATTTCAGAATTGCAGACAATTCATTGACTTTTGCAGCCAGTCAAGCATGGTAGACAAGGAAAATATGGCATAATTCTACATGCACAATATTGTGTTGAAAAACGTGAACATTTGGGACCCTAACCCTAGAATGGGAGACATGAAGTTGATGGCATTAGCCTCTTGGATGGTTAATGATGAAGAGAAAAGAGGGAGCCTCCACACAGTAATCATGAAGATATTTCACTTTTGATGAATATTTTTCAATTAAAGCTTGGAGTAGACAGCAAAGAGAGATTCTGTGAGGATTTTCCACCTCCTTAACTCCCAAAGGTAGCCAATGGATTCTCGAGATTCCCTCCAACAACTCAAAATCAAAGGCAGCCAAGTAAGTGGGAGATCAAGTGCACCAAAGCTCCAATTCTCTTGCAGTCAATGGGGACACGTCACCTACTTTTTAGGAAGCTATTGGTAGCTACCATCTAGGTTAAATAGGGTTGAGCAAGAGCTCATTAGGATTCTAAAATTTGAAGGAAGCTAATAGACTCTCATCTCTTGTAATACATTTTTGAGACTTTTATGATTATGTAATGAGATTATTTTTTGCAATAAGATGAGTATTCATACTTTCCTTCAATAATTTAGTTTTAGAGGGCTAGGCTTGTGGGTTAGGGCCCAATCCATTTGCCTTAGTCTCTCTTGTGTATTCATGCTTATTTGTATGCCATTGTAACTAGTTTGATTTATGAGTTTTAGCTAGTTTTCTTACATTTAAATTCATTATTTTTAGTTTGATTCCATTTTTTCTTTGTTGTAGATAAGCTTACATAAATTTTGGTAGAATAGCATATAAACTCAGAAATTTGTGTGTCAAGCCTCCCTCTCTCATCTCTTTCATTGGAGCTTGAGGAGGGCAGATCTTCACCACAGGCCAAAATTTGCTCTTTAGTTTATGATTTCTTGGAAAGTATAGTTAGGTTGTTGTAGTGTCATGAACATGTCTAGAATACTGAGTTAGATTTCTGTTTGAATGCTTAAGTAGGTTTGTTTTCCAAATTCATCTCATCTTTTCCATTTCCTTCATCATATATTTTCCAATGTTTGTTGCATAAACAAGTAGTTTTCTTGTAGCTCCAATTAGTACGGAAAAGGAGGACTTCACCAGCACCCCTAGCTTCATTTCTCACCCATCACTAGCCTTCTTTCCATCAAATCACCTTCAGCCTTGTTTTTGAGATTTTCACCTTCACATCGTGAGCAACCCTAAAGGTGCAAGACAGGCTTCTCAAGAGGTTCTAAGCTTGGCCAAGGGGTTGGCCACCTTCCATTCATCCAAGTACACCTTCATTCCACTTCCCCTATGTTGAGATTCAACAAGAAAATTCAACACCCATGCCTAGTGCATTAAGCACCTCATGCATTAAGCACCTGGTTGCATTAAGCACCCAGACTAGGGTGGGGCCCACAGTGTTATTTTTGGGTGCATGTCTATTTTGGTTATCCCTTAATTAAGATGGACATTAAACTGTGATATATTATCAATGTTGACTTGAATCAATTAAATGAAAGTGATAAATTTAGTTAGCTAGTGGATTTCTAGTTAGAGGTAGTTGGTGAGGCATGTAGAGTAATTCTAGTTGTAACAGAGTTCAAAGTGCAGTGGTGCATGAGTTAGTGCAAGTTGTAGATAGTTTAACTCAATTAAGTGAGTTAAACTCAGTTGTGCTAGTTGTAACTGAAGATACACTAATGAGAGATAAAGTGAATTAAATATTAATTAATTCACAATCAGTGATCTCACATGCAATTGAAGATTTTCTATTATTAGATGCATGCATGTCAGATCCAGTGGAGACCCAATTGAGTTTTAGGTGAAAGGGAAGTTGACTATCAGTTGTAGGATTATTGGGTTGCACACATGCAAACAAACACCCATTGGAGTTCCCATGATACTTGCACAGTCAAGGTAGGCAAGAATTCCTATCTTTTAGGGATGTTTACCATCAGGGATTGCACAAGCAAGGCAAGATGTCTGGAGGCTGAGAATTTGCTAGTGTTGGTCAGTTTTGCATATGACAGTGTGAGACAATTACCTGAGTACTGGAGGGCTCTTGTGCGAAGATTTTTGTATGTAATTTTTTCATTATCCATGCTTAATATACAATATAGGATAGTGGGGTTTTTAGTTGTAAGCTTTTCCCAGGAAATTATCTGTGTTATGTGTGATTAATCTTTATTCATGTTCATGTGATTAGCGATTTTGTTTTTAATTCCGCAAAATATTTGTAGAATCGATTTAGTATTTAACTTTAGTACATTTTCAGATCACGTGAATCCAAGATATACATGCATGTTGTATAATTTATACATGGTATCAGAGCATAGGAAATTGTAGAAGTGAAGCGGGAGCTAATTTTGTGATTGGATAGAATTCGAATTTGCAGAAATACTTTCTTGGTGCTACAACTCATTCAAGATCAAAATGGCTTTCAATGGTTTGAGGTTAGAGTATGCATTTGAGGGAAGCTCGAACTATATTTCTTTGAAAGACAGGATGGAGGTAGTACTTGAAGACAATGGCTTAAAGGAATTCATTGACACTGATGTTCCTAAACCCGCTGTGGTAGATGCTGCAAATCTTGATGCATGGAAAAAGAAAGTGGAAAAGGCAAGGAGGATCTTGTTGGAGGGAGTAAGATACCACATTGTCTTAAGCCTTCATGGGAAAGCTGAACCATATGAAATGTGGAAGGATTTCACGGATTTATTCCAAAGAAGTAGTGGCCATAGGAAATTGGCGCTCAAAGATAAACTCAGGAAGATCAAGATGGAAAAGGGCGACACCATTCCAAAATATCTAACAAAGTTTGTCCAATGTCGGGATGAACTGGGGAGCATTGGAATAAAAGTTTCTGATGATGATTTGGTGAGCTTGGCTCTCCTAGTAATTCCCAAGAGTTGGCACAGTTATCAAGACTCTGTCAATGGAAGGGAAAAATTTATAGATTGGGAACGACTGTGGTCGGATTTGGTGTAGGAGGAGTTCAGATGGAACACGAGAGATGGATCTTCATACAAGAATAAGGATAAAGAGGATTTTTCTTTGGATGCCAAGGCAAGGAAAGGGAAGGGGAAGAAATTCCATTCTAAATCTGATTCCAAGAATGGCAAGAAGCAGGACATGTCCAAGGTGAAGTGTTTTCATTGTCATGAGCATGGGAATTTTGCTACTAATTGTCCACAAAAGAATAAGAACAATAAGGTTGGAGGATCTACTGTTGGTGAGGCCCTTGCCTTGAAAATTGAGCTTGAATTCTCATTGACCACATGCATGGTGTCTATTGCATTGGGATCTGTGTGGTATTTGGATAGTGGCACTTCCTTTCACATGAAGGGAGATAAGGAACTTTTCAGTAACTTGGAGGGGAAAGATCTCCAGATGCATATTGAAATGGGCGACGATGGACAGTATAGTGCTACCTAGATTGGTACCATTACCTTTCAAATGGAGTCAGGTAAACCATTTCAATTAAAAGATGTGATGCATGTACCAGGTCTGAAGAAAAATTTGGTCTCGATTACAATGTTGGAGGATAGAGGCTATGATGTTATTTTTAGTGATGGAAAATATTTCCTGCGACATAAAAAAATGGGACGAGCCAAGAGGATAGGGATTCAAGTTAAGAATATCTACAAGCTAGAGGTAGATGGCTGCGCAACAATGATGGGAAAGGCATATTAAGTGGTGAGACGAGATAAGGGCGAATTATGGCACAGGAGATTGGGCCATCTTCACCATGGAGCCTTGAAATTCATGCAGCAGATTTCTACTGGTCTTCCTAGGGGTACACTTGCACATTCAGACACATGCAAGGGATGTACTATGGGAAAATATGTAAAGGCCACCTTTCAAGAGAAGGAAAATCGAGCTTCAGGGACCCTTGAGAGAGTTCACATAGACGTGCGTGGTCCTTTATCTGTTGCTTCAACAACAAAACATAAGTACTATGTAATCTTTGTTGACGACTTTTCTCGTAAGTGCTGAATCTTCTTCATGCAGAAGAAATATTAAACATTCTCTAAGTTCGGTGATTTTAAGGCACTGGTGGAGAAAGAGTTGGGGAAGAAAGTGTAGGCTCTTAGGAGCGATAACCATGGAGAATACATCTCTAACGAATTCAAGAACTTCTGTAGCAAAGAAGGAATTCAAAGAGAACTCATAGCACCTCATAACCCACAACAGAATGGGGTCACAGAGAGGAAGAACAGAACTATTGTGGGTGCAGCATGAGTGATGCTGCATGATCAAGGCGTACCGATGCATCTATGGGTGGAAGCATGCAATACATCGGTACATGTGAAAAAATTTTCTCCTCATAGAGTACTTGGCATGAGTACACCTGAAGAGGCTTTCAGTGGTAAGAAACCTGATGTTTCACACTTTAAGATTTTTGGCTCATTTGTTTATGTGCATGTGACCAAGGACGCCAGGAAGAAGATGGAACCAACAACTGAGGTTGGGATTTTTGTGGGTTACACTGAAACACCCCATAATTATCGTGTGTATTTTCCAAACAACAAAATGATCGTTGTGCGATGGGATATCAAATTTGATGAAGATAAATCCATGCGGTTGTCCCTTGAGAGGGAGATGGACTTGAATGCAGAGGAGGAACTGCTAGTTCCCAAGGATGAGTCTCAAGATGTGGATCAGCCACATGAGGAGGTAACTTCATGGAGTGGAGGAAAACACTCATGTAGAGCCATACATCAGAAATGGTAGAAGGCGCACCGTGGAAGTTGATAGATTGAGACTTGATGCTGCAGAAAATGTAGGAGCCCCTACTTCAAAGTGCAGACAGAGACAGTCTCCTGACCGATTTACTAGATACATGGCTCTTATGAGAAAATGTATTATGACTGAACCATCTTCCTTTTAGGAAGCAGTGTAGTAGCCAAATTGGGTTGATATAATGGTGGAGGAGTATGACTCCATTATCAAGAACAATGCATGGGAGATAGTCCCAAGACCAGTCAACAAATAAATGGTTGGATGGAGATGGATCTACAAGGTAAAGCAAGCTGCTGATGGGAGTGTGGAGAAATGCGTGGCTAGATTTGTGTTCCGGGGTTTCTCATAGATCAAAGGGATATATTATGATGAGACTTTTGCACCTGTTGCAAGGTACTCTTCCATAAGATCCATCCTTACACTCTCAGCGCAGATGGGCTGGCGCATTCATTAGATGGATTTGAAAATTGCGTTTCTCAATGGGATCATTGAGGAAGAGGTGTGCATAAAGCAACTTGAATCTTTCAAAATCTTCAACAGTGAGTCACATGTGTGTAGACTCAAAAGAGCATTGTATGGGCCGAAGAAAGAACCCCCATGCTTGGTACACTTGGATAGATAGCTATTTAACCGGACTGGGCTTCACCAAAGGTGAAACAGATGAAAATCTGTACAAGATTGTGGTTGAGGGTAAGCTATTGATCATTTTTATTTATGTTGATGATTTAATTTTGACTACTGATGAGCATCTGATACAATCATGCAAGGAGGATCTTGCAAGGGAGTTCAAAATGAAGGACATGGGAATCCTTCATTATTTCCTTGGATTGGAAATATGGCAGCGAGTTAGTGAAATTTGTGTGTCTCAAGGAAATTATGCAAAGGAGATACTGGGTAAGTTTAGCATGGAGAGTTGCAAACCCATGGATACTCCTCTTCCACGAAATTGGAGGAAAGAGGATTCTACTTCTGGAGAGGTAGTGGATGATACTGTCTACTGACAGTTAGTGGGTTCACTAATGTATTTGGTGAAAACAAGACCAAATATTTACTACGTAGTTGACCAGCTAATTCAATCTATGGTTAAGCCTACCAAGCCCTTTTGGAAGGCAGGGAAACATGTCCTGAGATACCTGAGGGGCACATCAAAGTATGGTCTATGGTACAAATGGACAGAGAGAGTGAAGCCACATGGCTTCACGGATGCAGATTGGGATGGCAGTCCATCGGACAGAAAGAGCACATTAGGAGGGATATTTAGTGTTATAGGTCAATTTGGGCATCATTCCCAATGACCTGGTTAACTAGACATCATCTCTAGGACCAATGAATAGGGTCCATCACCCCTTATCATTTCAGTTGCTACATTCCCTAAGACAAAGAAAAATACAAATCATTCATGACTTTCATCTGCAAAGGTTTCCAAGATTTGAATTTTATGTAGGTTTTAACCCTGTATAGAAATTATCTGTAAACGAATCTTAAAGACAAAAAATAAAAAATAGTAAGAGCATAAAACATAAAACAGATAAACATAGAGATATTCCCCTGGATCCCAAATCGGGATGACCAGCTTGATTTTTCATTATATTCCTTTTAGTGTTACAACACATATATATACATGCAGAAGCATACATAAACCCCAATCTATTAACCCTGTATTAGAACATAATCGTAGTTCCCTTGACCGGATCTACAAAATACTAGCGGCCGAAAACCATCGTAGCCCAAAACCATGTGCAAACCCATGCACAAAACCATGGGCAGATCCACCCACTCGAAAATAAGGACCAAATTTTATTTTTGAGGCGCTGCCCCAAACCCTGACAGGGGGGGGTACTTCCCCCCCCCCCCCCTCTCTGACCCCCCCACACATGATTAGTCGTGGAATAATATAACACATACCCAACATTATCCCACTTGTTGTTTTCTTTCCACAGGGGCCCACATGACAGCTTATTCATTAACCCGGTTCTGCAACACCCATTGTTTCTCTACACAAAGAGAACTTCTGAGTGCTTATAGACTTCGTCAATGCATCTGCAACATTCTTCAAAGTGTCCACCTTTACCAGCAACACCCTTTTAGCCTCAACCATATCTCTAACAAAGTGATATTGAACATCAATGTGCTTTGTCTTTGAATGATAAGCAGGGTTCTTAGCCAAGAAAATTGCACGTTGGCTATCACAGTCTATCCTTATAGCTTGCTGTACCAACCCCATAATTGAACACAATCTCTGCAACCAAACTGCTTCCTTGCTTGCATGAGTGGCTGCTATGTATTCTGCCTCTGTAGTTGAAAGAGCCACTACAGACTATCTTTTACTCATCCAACTGACTGCGCCTCCAAATAGGATAAACACATACCCACTTATAGATCTTCTTTGGTCCAGATCTCCAGCCCAGTCTGCATCAACAAAACCACGAATGTCCAACATTCTTTCCAATCCTGGTCTTCCCTGGTAGCACAAGCCATAATCACTAGTGCCACGTAAATATCTGAAAACCCGCTTCACTGTTGTCCAATGCTCCTTCCCTGGGTTTGACATAAACCTGCTCAATACTCCCACTGCATGTGAAATGTCTGGTCTAGTACAGACCATTGCATACATCAGGCTACCCACTGCACTTGCATATGGAACACGGGACATATCCTCCTCTTCTTCTTGTGTCTTGGGACACTGTTCGGCAGATAGCTTTACACCTACAGGAATAGGAACATTCACCGATTTACTATCCTGCATATTGAACCTCTGCAATATAGTCTCGACATACTTCCTCTGGTTTAACCAGAGCTTCCTCTTTGCCCAATCTCTCTTAATTTCCATGCCCAAAATATAGTTTGCGGCACCAAGATCCTTCATGTCGAATTTGGAGAACAGTTGGGTCTTCAAATCTTGGATAATTTCTTTGTCATTTCCAATCAACAACATATCATCCACATACAAGACCAAATAAATAACACGATCACAAATTAATTTAAAATAAACACAGTGATCCTCCTTGCTTCTAGTGAAGCCAATTCCCCGTATGTAGGTATCAAATTTACGATACCACATCCTTGGTGATTGTTTTAACCCATACAGAGACTTCTTTAACCTGCATACTAGTTCTTTCTTCCCCTTCACCATAAAGCCTTCAAGTTGTTTCATGTAGATCTCCTCTTCCAGATCCCCGTGAAGAAATGTTGTCTTCACATCCATCTATTCTACCTCAAAATCAAATGCAGCAGCAATAGATAAAAGTAATCTAATAGAAGTAACTTTGGCAACAGGAGAAAAAATATCACCAAAATCAATTCTCGGCACCTGGGAATAACCTTTTGCTACCAACCGAGCTTTGTATTTCTCCACCTTTCCCTCTACATTCATCTTCTTATTAAACACCCATTTGCTCCTAATGGGCTTCCTTCCAGCCGGCAACTCCACCAGATCCCATACCTCATTTTTATGCAAGGATTCCATTTCATCAACCATGGCCTCCTTCTAGAGTTTTCCATCCTCTGAATCTACTACCTCCCTGACAGTTTTGGGATCATCATTAGTTATAGTTAAAGAAAATTTTGAACAGAAAGCATATGGACAATACCTTTTCGGTTGTCCTCTTTCCTGAACTGATCTTCTCACAGTTGGAGTTTGTGGCTCTTCCTCTTCTGATTCTTCTTCTGTTGTAGAGTCGGATTCATCCTCCTTTAGCTAAAACTCTATCTTCTCAGGTTACTTTGGTAGGACTTCATGTTTAACAACATATTTCACCTCTCTAAACACCACATCTCAGCTATACACAACCTTCTTTGTTTTCGGGTTCCAAAGCTTATAACCCTTTAAACCATCCTTATACCCAATAAAGATCCACCTTTCATATTTATTATCCATCTTGCTCCTTTTCTCCTTTGGAAAATGTACATATGCATCACATCCAAATACCCTCAGATGTGAAAGAGAGGGTTTCTTACCAGTCCATACCTCATGTGGAGTCTTATCCTCCAACACTGACGAAGGTGATCTGTTAACCAAGTAACATGTAGTCTCCACTACCTCTGTCCAAAATTCTTATCCTAACCCAGTACCACTGAGCATGCTTCTTGCCTTTTCCATCATCATTCTGTTCATTCTTTCTGCAGCTATGTTTTTCTGAGGTGTGTATGGAGTAGTCTTCTGTCGTGCTATATCACACTTCTTACATAACTCTTCAAATTCCTTCTTGCAAAACTCCCCACCATTATCTGTCCTCAGCACCTTTATCTTCTTCTCTAACTAGTTTTCCACTAGAGCCTTAAATTCTTTAAATCTATCAAAGACTTAAGATTTCTTCCTCAAGAAATATATCCATGTATTCCTTGAGAAGTCATTTATGAATGAAACATAGTACACAGACTTACCCAGTGATGGAACTGACACAGGTCCAAACACATCACTGTGCATAAGCTCTAATATCTTGTTCACCCTCTTAGCACCAGAAAGCTGCGATTTTCTTCCTACCTACTAATTTTCACAAAAATCCAAAATCAGAGGAAACTGTTACCTACATACCTTCTACCATACCATTTTCATGCAGTGTCTGAAGGCCCTTCTCTCCAATATGTCCAAGCCTTTGATGCCATAGCATGGTCTTTTCTCCAGACCGCTAGGATTTCCGCTCCACTTTTGGGAACCACATAACTGTTACACCCAACAATAAAAATGCTACCCTGAAGCTTGTACAAAAGTTCCAATCCGAACTCCCTGCATTAATACTAGTGCTCCCCGAACCATCTTATAGGTATCTTTCTTGAACACTATTTTTACACCTGCATCATCCATCTTGCTTACAGAAATGGATGTGGCCAATGCGAGGAATGTCAAAGGCAAGGAAGTGTTGATATTCCTAACAGCTTCGGCTTGACTTTTCCACGTCCATTTAAGCTGTGTCACACAAGAAAATCTTTATATCATATTTCTCATACTCGTAGAACCACTCCCTATGGGGAGTGAAGTGAAAGGATGCACCGGAGTCAATCAACCATGACTCATGATCTACGTGTGTATTTGAAGAAGAAGCCAAATACACATCCCCACCTTCATCCGAGGTGGTTTTTGCCTCTGCAGAAGGAGCATCATCAGATCCCTTTCCTTTCTCAGGAGCTTTAGATCTGCAGTCGTTTTTGTAGTGCCCTTCCTTTCCGCATTTCCAGCATACCTTTACAAACTTTCTAGGAGATTTATATCTCCCTCTAGATTTAGATCTACCACTCGAAACCTTATTCTTGTTTCTGTTCTAGGACCTTCCTCGTACAGATAAGGCATCTCCATTTTGACCCTCCATATTTCTCCGTCCCATTTCCTCTGACAACAAGGTTGAGACAATGTCATAAAAATTCAAGGTAGTTGCATTGCTACCTATTGCAATAACCAGACTATCCCACGAGTCTAGTAGAGAACACAAAAAACTGATGCGCTTATCTTCATCTGAGATTTTAATATCAACAGATGGCAACTGGCTTACCACACTATTGAAGGTATTCAAATGCTCTGTTATCGAGTCTCCATCCTTCATCCTCAGGTTATACAGCTTTTTCCACAGGAAAAATTTATTCACCAGAGACTTAGATTGGTACAAAGTCCCTAGCTTGTCCCACAAGGTCTTCGCCGTAGCTTCCCTAGATACATTCAACAATACTAAATCTGAGACACACAATCGTATTGTGATTTTTGCCTTCTGATCTAGCTTCTTCTAGTCTTCATTTGACATTGCCGTTGGTTTAGTACCTAGATCTACCACGATCCACTAATCTTTATCCACCAGCAAATCCTCCATATTGAGCTTCCACAAGTAAAAACTCTGACCATTAAATTTCTCAATCTCTATCTTCCCACCACACGCCATCTTCTTTCACCACAAGAATCGATCCCACAGATCTCCCACTGAACAAGGTCTACCTCAGGCCTAAGAAAAAAACCCCTTAGCAGTAAAGGCGTCCCCTTGAAGCCGAAACTGCTCTGATACCAAATGTAGGTTTTAAACCTGTATAGAAATTGTCTGCAAACGAATATTAAAGATAGAAAATAAACAGTAGTGAGAGCATAAAACATAAAACAGATAAACACAGAGATATTCCCCTGGATCCCAAATCAGGAAGACTAGCTTGATTTTTCATTATATTCATTTTAGTGTTACAACACATATATATACATGCCGAAGCATACATAAACCCCAATCCATTAACCTTGGATTATAACATAACCCTAGTTCCCTTGACCGAATCTACAAAATACCAGGGGTCGAAAATCATCGTACCCCAAAACCATGTGCAAACCCATGCACAAAACCATGGGCAGATCCACCCACTGGAAAATAAGGACCAAAACTTTTTTCTGGGGTGCTGCCCTGGACCCCGACAGGGGTACCGCCCCCCCCCCCGTGACCCCCCCGACGTTGCGCCCAACGCAACGTACAAGGGAGGCTATCGCCCCCCCTGTGACCCCCCCGCGCGTGATTAGTCGTGGAAAGAATATAACACATACCCAATAGTTTATAATATATCATATGAGAGCTCACCAACGCCACCTCTACAGGGACTAAGTGCATTGCATATGTAGGTAGCCCCACTCAAGGCTGCTCTGCAAAGCACTTCCCGACACTCATAGTTGTGTTGGTCACATTGGGAGTGAAATTCTCATTTTTCTGGAATCTCCACTTGGCCAGTGCCTTCTAGAAGAGTTCACATGTGTCAAACTTCTAATCCATGTATCCATTTGACATCTACAATATTGGGAACATGTCTTTCCTATTATTGGAAATTCATTGATTATAAAACTACCTTCAGCTTCTCTATAAATTGAGCACAGATCTTAGTGTTTGATAAGGAAGAATTTGAGTAGAGAAATGTTGGTGGAATTTCAATTGAGGAGTTGATTTCTATAACATGCTGCTGGAGAGATCTGCATTGTGATGAGGCTGGGATGCTGCTGGAGATGGTCACTTCAAATCAATCACTAGGTTGTAACCTCCCCTTCTATCCATTAATAAAGATTGCTGCTTACTTTCCCACATATGTATATGTATAAGCTCATGTTTTCCATATTATGAATTCTTATTTGATCATATGGTTTATGTTTCATTGATTTAACTAAATAACTTGAATAAACATATGTATTATTTCTATCTTTTGATGTTTAGTGTTCATCTTTGCAAGAAATAGTTTTGGACATCTAGCTTGGATTTGAAGCTATAGCAAGAGCGGCAGAAGGAGAATAGGAAGTGCTTGGACTCCAAGTAAGATATTTGATCTGTTCTGTGTGTCTATTTATAGTTAGGAAAAGTAGTGGCAAAGTCTTTAATCTATTGTTCTAGATAAGCACCCGTCTAGAGAAGAATGATTTATCCATAATTCATAATTCCACATAACAAATTGGTGACTCTACTGGGGATTTTACCCTTCATCCTAGGTGTATTTGCCTCTAATTTTCTCTTTTTATTCACCCAGTAGATTTTACTCATAAAGATTAGGTTTTTTGAAATCCAAATTTGCATTAGAAGTGTGTTAAACAGCTGTTTTTTTCATTGTACATTGCACCCAATGCACTGTTGGATAGGACACAGTGCTTTGCATAGCACTGTCTCCCTTTCAAGCCTCCATTGCAGAGCACTATCTCTCTTTAGAGACTGCGTTTCCTCCTGAAACCATCCAAATTCCATTTAATTTTTCATTTAATTTTTTTTCAGTTTGTTCTATGCTATGTTTTGAAAAGCCTAAGCCTCATATTGACCAGTGAACTTATCTACTTCTTCCTCCTTTGAAAGAATAGTTTGTTCAATGTTTGTTTAAAGTGTTTTTCTTTATCATTGACGAATTAATTTCAAAGTATTTTCATTGTCGCATTAGATCCATTTGCTTTTGAAAAGGAAATTGTCATAAATTCTTTGTTTCTAGATAGGAGAAATTGTTGTTAAATTCCTCATTTTTCCTTCAAAAGAGAAATTGTTGTTTATATTCCTCATTTCTCAAAAGTAAAAGGCATTTTATTTTCTTGATTTAGTGCACCTAGTTTCTTTTCTGCATTCATAACATTAAAGGAACTAAAAGGAAAAACCTACATTTGCATGTAGTGGATTGTGTGATTTTCAAAAGGAACAATTAGGAAATGTGCATTTAGTTTGTGCTCTTTGATTTGTTTGCTCTCAAATTGATTGCTCTTTCCCTCTAGTAGCTATGATTTTCATTGAAAAAACTAAAATTGAAAGATTGCTTATCATTCTTAGTTTGAATTTTAGGAATTTCCAATACATCATCACGATGAACATTTGAAAGGAAAATTGATCAACTTAAAATTTATCTCAATTTACCTAACAAAGCATTGGAACCATAACGATAACATTTAGAAGGTCTAGGCTAGAGACGTGTTATGGCATCGTAAAACATATCAGTTGTCGTTAACTTGTCTGCTATACATTCCGAGTGTGATACCTCACTCCACGTACATAAGTATATCGTAGCTCGTCCACATACTTTCGGGTATATCAGGCAGTGTTACAGTACGAAGAGTATAAAGGGGTGCTCTCACTGTGCGGTTTCGCATCAGACAATGCTAATACGGACTTGGGCCTCCACGTACCTTTGGGTATATTTGGGAGGAAAAATTTTAGCTACTATCCATCCATAGTGAACTGAGACGGCCGCCTTGTAAATTGTGATACACCAAACACATCATTCAGGGATATTGCCTGCTCGTACTTCTTGGTTCGCCAGGAAGTATTATGCAGTTCACAGTTTCTTGGTAAACCCTTTTTCCTAGCATTACCCTTTTATTTTGTTTATTTTTTTTTGGTTAAAATAAATCAGTAATCATGAAAGAACAAAATCCTTTCCCCCGTTGTTCGTGTAGATTAGCATTAAAACCACCTTTACCACCAGAAGTTACTCCTGGTAGGCAAAGGTGATCACACTCTGCCGAATCAAGTACAATTCATACCTCTAGTTAAACATCATCTTCCCATAAATGATAGTTAGCTCAAGTGGTTTCTACACATCCCGATTCATTTATTGTTGTCAAAACAGAGTCTTCACAGCTACCCATGGTCATGATCCATCCAATCAGTGAGACCATACCTTCTGTACCCAATGTTTTTCAACCAGTAATTGATCCAGATCCTGTCTCTTATTTTCCAAAACATCTGAATCCTGAAGTCATACAACTCGAAGTTGTTCCTTCCTTGGTCATCCCACAAATTTATGTAGCCATTGAGTCTCCCATATCACACATTCAACCACCTAAAATATACTTTGGGCCTGACGGTGAAATACTTCCACTTGGTTTACTTGCAATTGAAGAAATCCCACAAGATGAGACACCTTTAATTCCAACCCATTTTGGGGAGGACCTTTACTTGTGCAAGTCTTTTCCTCAATCGTCACCATTTGCTTTTGTTGATCCTGTTCCTATTCAAACTCTCGTCGATCCAAAAGGGTACATATTTGGTCAATTAACCATGCCTAAACTAACATCTTTGGTTGGGCCATCTGTTCCAATTATGTCAACACCTGCCCTCGCTACCCCGTTGATGTTTACAACTTCACCGGAGTCATATTTTCATGGTGGAACTATGGTCCCATCAAGTTATAAATATCTATCTGGAATTTTCTCTGGTACATCTTCAAAACCATGGACTTTACCAATGTCATCGTCCAATATTCTAACTGGTAATCCTATAGTGATTACTAAATAGTTTGATTCTTTATACACATCATCAGGGAAATATAAAGTTGGCCCTTCTGGGTCTATTCCTTCAAGTACCATATCAACTGGACTCCCAGCATTTGGAGAGAAATATTTTCTGTCTTATTATCCTCCTCATGATGGGGGGAACCTTTGGTCACCCAATATGACAGTACTCCGTCACTTTTTGGTCAACCTAATGTTGAAATGAACGTTTGTCAATGCAACCCACTCTGCCTATCCAACCACAAACGGTTGTACACTCGTATCAACCAGTTCAACCTGTTGCACCTACATCATTTCCACTTGTTAACACATATTTACCCCTATTACAAAATCAAAATGTTGTACAACAACCTTATCAAGCAAGTCCTTCAACTCAATACCCTCAAATATTGGGTCCACAGACTCCAAATCCTTCGGTTAATTTACAACAACCTGTATCCGGAATCATTTATTCACAAGCTGGTTTACCATTTTATGGGATGTCACATCCACAACCAGGTTATACTTATCCTCCACCGAATCCAAGTTATCCTAATTTGGGTTATCACATTGGTGGACATACCCCTTGGCAGCCTCAGGTGCAAATGCCTCAAACTTCATTTCAACAAGTATCATATCCAGGTTTTGTTCAAAAGAATCCTTAAGAATTTGCTTATCAAAACAACCCCTATCTAGGTTACCAGCAGCAGATTCCTTATGCTGGTGCTCAAAGGCCTATTTCTCAAGCAATTCCATCTTACCCTGGTTATGCTCAACCTGACCTTAATAGGTAGTTTCCCTTTGTTGCAACTTTAAAGTTACCAGATTTAAATCGGCTAACTAATGATCCAACCAACTATGCTCCTTGGTGGCCAGTGATACCTCACAAATTACCCTCAGATATTCCTAAGTTCAATGGAAACCTTAGAGAAGATCCGTCGACTCATGTCATGACTTATCATTTATGGTGTTCATCAAATTCCCTGAATGATGATTATGTTCGACTACGTCTTTTCCAGCATATGCTCATAGGTCCGACTGCAAAATGGTACATTGAGTTACCTAGAGCTTCTTTTGATAATTTCACTGCCCTAGCTACTATATTTTTGACTCATTTCGAGTTACCCATACGATATGAAATTGGAACAGAACTCTTGACAAATTTCACACAGACTAACGCTACTCACATTTATGATCATATTCATGAGTGGCGTCGTCATCTTAGAATGGTTAAGACATTTGTTCTGGATCATCTCCTTACTGAATGGTTCATTAAGTCCCTATTACCATCTATAAATAAGGATGTGGCTAAGGGTGGCGTCGTTATAGAAGAGCAATTTATCGCTCGTGCCCAATATTTAGACTTGATCTACACTTAGTCTCGCACGCTCTATGAAAAAATTCCTAACGCACCGAGATCTAATTTTACTGTTCCTCCTCAATTAAAGGAATCTCATGCCGGAGATGGCTTGATTGGTACTGCAAGCCCACATCATACTACTGCATATTATCTTGCACCTTCTTTCGAAATTAATGTCATGTTATTTAACAAGGGAAAGAGTGAAAAGCAACCCAGAAGTAAGAAAAGGGAGAAATCTAAGAAAAAGAAAACTTCGAACCTGCAGGAAAAATCATCTAATCAATTGTTTAGACCTAGGAAACCTCGTTATCCATGCATAATATGTAATTAGGAACACTTTTTTATGGATTTTCCTCACCATGCTGAAGTTTCAAAAATCATCAAGACTTCCCATGTGTCAGCTGTGTTGACAGACCCATTTCCAAATCCAGACACAAACATGGTTGCTATGGATCCATCTTCTAGTTCTCAAGTACTTATGTTATCTATCACAAAACCTTCAATGGATATTTTGGTGTCAACGCGTAATAAATATTATGGTAGTCAGGCAACTGATCAACCTACTACCTCAACTACAAATCCGTCTACAGAATCAATACTACCTACTATTATTCCTGAATTGATAATCAAACCACCAAAAGGGAGTAATTCACAAATCGACATATAATCCTTGAGCAAGAGCTGCACAAAATTATAATATAGTTGAAGATTTGGCTCAATCCCCTTCAGCTATGTCTTCTCTTGATGTATTACAAAATTGTCCCTCCCAAAAACAGGCTTTATTATCGGCTATTGGTGGACTTGATCCGACTTATTCTAATCTTGTCATCTTTAATCATATGGGCTATGTGCCGCAATTACCATTAGAATTGAAATTCTTCATACAAGTAAATTTTCATCACACTATTATTGATGAGGGAGCATCTACATGCATTATGTCTCTAAATTGTTTGAAGTCACTTGGCTCGCTGCGCTTATCACAATCATCAACGACGTTGAAGGATTTTGATGGATGTACATATAAGCCTTGTGGTATTATTAATAACCTGCATGTTGAACTAGGGGGAAAAATAGTGAATTTTGATGTCGAGGTTGTTGACGGACCCCTTGACTATAATATTATACTTGGAAGGCCATGGGTATATGCAATTACTACAATTGTTTCTACATATTTCAGAATGATTGCCTTTCCAAATAAAGGTACCATCACAGTCGTTAATCATCTATCCTTCTTTGCCTCCACTTCGTAGGTAACTAGAAGCGTTATGTTTGTTCATGCACCCCAACTAGCACTTCAAAACATTGGTGTAGGACTCTTAAAGGATTCCACCCTCATGGGAACCTTTGCATTACTGCCACTCACGACGTCAGAAAAAATTTCCAGTATAGAGACCTGCTACATGATCTCTTCCACTCCATCTAGCTGAAGGGAGAGTACAGGTGATTTTGAAATTGTTACGTTGGATGAGTTTCTGCTACCCAGCCCTATTGAGCTGGCATAGCAATCAATCTATCTGGCTTCGGCGGCGAATCTGAAATCAGCGTCACCGAGTATTTGGGTTGATCGTTCCTTAGATTTTGGTACTCTCTCTGATCCTTTTTCCTCAATTTTCTTGATAGATGAGAATATTTTGGAAGCCATGATGTCAGAAGGAGAACCATGGGAAAATTATCACCATAATTTCCATCTTCCTGATTATGAAGAAAACTATCTTAGTGAAATATATCACCCATCAATCAAAATTTTCTTTTCGAATTCTTTACCTATTAATGCACTCGATTCCGAGCAAAAATTTTCAAATATTGAAGAAACAATTTCTATCGATATTTCGACCAAACCTGGCATTCTAGAAAATATTCATGTTGGTGTATATTTTTCTCCATCAGAACTTGAAACATATCGCTCTCTATGTCGTGAATTTTATGTTGTATTTTCTTGGTCTTACAAGGAAATGCCAGGCATAGATACTAGTATTGTTGAACACACTATTAATATGTATCCTGATGTCAAACCAGTGCATCAATGGCTTTGTCATGTTCATCCGAAGAAAGCCGTTGCCATGAAAGTAGAAGTTGAAAAAAATTTGTGTGTTGGTTTCATATACCTTGTTTCGTTGACTGAGTGGGCTTCCAACATCATTCTTGTCATGAAAAATCAAGGAAATATTAGAGTGTGCATCGATTATCGAGATGTCAATCTTTCTTGTCCAAAAGAAAACTATCCTACTCCCTTTATTGACCATATTATTGACGATTGTGCTAGATACGAAATATTTTTGTTTATTGATGGCTTTTTCGACTACAATCAAATCAATATCCGCCCAGAGGATCAACATAAGACAACATTCATCTGTCCCTGAGGCACATTCGCTTATAGGAAACTACCATTTGGATTAAAGAACATTGGGGCAAATTTTTAGAGAGCAATGGACTATGATTTCAATGACATCAAGCATGTTGTTCAACCTTATCTAGATGATTTACTAGCGCATTCACGAAATCAGACTGATCACCCGATGCACTTGAGAGCCATATTTTTACACTACTGACACTATAAAATACGCCTCAATCCACATAAATGTGTGTTTTTTGTTGGTTTTGGTCGTTTTCTTGGATTCATATTCTCAAAATAAGGAATTCGAATCAACCCATTGAAGGTTCAGGCCATTCTTGATTTGCCTGCGCCATCAAATTTACTTCAGATATAGAAACTTCAAGGAAAGGCTAACTTCCTAAGAAGGTTCATTCCAAACTACACCGAAATGGCTAAAGGATTTACTCGACTATTGAAAAAGGTGGTTCCCCTCCATTGGGACCAAGTTTCGCAAGCTTCCTTTGATGTTCTCAAGGATACTCTTGTCCGAGCGTCATTAATGTACCCCCCTAATTATCAAAATGATTATTTCCTATATATTTCCACAACTGAAACAACCATTTCTATGGTTTTGCTCCAAGTAGAAGATGGAATTGAACATCTGATCTATTATTTGAGTCATAATCTCAATGATACATGAGTTAAGTATTCATACGTAGGAAATATTGCCTTGGCATCTGTTCAAGTTGTCCAAATATGTTGCGAAAGACCACTATAGTTCAGAGTGCAACCCCATGACTTATATCTTATCACGTCAATTGCTGGGGGGGAAATATTCAAAATGGATTGTCATTTTCAGGAATTTGATTTGGAATTCATCAAATCCAAGTCAAAGAAGTCTTTAGTTTTGGCTGAGCTTCTTTGTGACCTTCCCTCTAATAGTACTGCAACTACATCGAAACCATCAATTCCTGACGAGTTTCTATTTCTGATTGGATCATCTAATCCTTGGTATGTAAATTTCATCATTTATCTCCAAACTCAAACTTTTTGACCTGATACCTCTCGCTCTGAACAACGGCGTATTCGATACCAAGCCAAATATTATTTAATCGCCAGCGATACAATTTATCGTCATGGTGTTGATACCATTCTAAGGAGGTGCCTCACTCATGAGGAGGCCAAAAAGGTTTTAAATGATTGTCATGTTGGGGCTTGTGGTGGACATTTATCTAGATACGCTACTACGCAGAAGATACTCCGCATCGGTTACTTTTGGCCTACAATTTTTCGAGACTACATCCTCGCAGTCAGAAGTTTTCATGTGTGCCAAATTTTTTATCATAAAATCTGCAAACCACTAACGCCAATGCATCTTGTTGTCTTTGTGGGACCATTTTCAAAATGGGGTATTGAATTCATTACCTGTAACCCTCATTCGTCTGGGGGGGCATGGTTATATTATTTTCGCAGTCGAATACTTTACCAAATGGTCTGAAGCGATGCCTACATTCAACAACATAGGATAGACAACTTCATTGTTTTTCTTCAATCATGTTATTGCACGGTTTGGAGTCCCACAGGCTATAGTTACAGATCATGGGAAGCATTTTTGCAACCATATGATGACTGAATTAGCTGCCAAGTTAGGATTGTCACATGATAATTCTACTCCTTATTATCCACAATCTAATGGACAAGTTGAGGCTATCAACAAGATAATTAAAAGTTTGCTTCAAATAATGATAGGAGTTCATAAAATAAATTTGCATTTGATCTTGTACTTCACCTTGTGGGCATATCGTACCTCGGTGAGAAACGCAACTAGATTTACTCATTTTCAATTGGTGTATGATCTGAAAGCTATGTTACCAATCCAATATGAAATACTATCGTTAAAACTAGCAATCGACTTGTTACCTGACACCTCAGAAGAAGAAGTGTGTCTCCTTAACTTCATCCATCTTGATGAAACGTGTCGTGAAGCCTAATTGGTCAACGAAGTGCATAAGAGACGTATAAAGGTGAAATACAACAAAAATGCCCAACCTCGCATTTTCTCAGAGGGCGACTTGGTCCTTCTTTACGATCAAGAAGTTGATGTAATAGGTATAGGAAAATTTGAGCCATTATGGAATGGCCCCTATATTGTCAAGAGAGTTCTTGCTAAGGGTGCCTATGAGTTAGTTGATTACAATGGAATTCTTTTGGCACAACTTAGAAATGGGTTGTATCTGAAACTTTACTGTGCTTAATCATGAGCGTAGTAACTTTTTGTATTATATTGTATATATATGTTGTTGATTTTCATTCACTATCTTAATTTTTTTTTAGAGTTTTCTTGATGTTAGTAATCCGCTTTACATTTCATCGCAAATGTCTGAATCTTCAGAACCATTTGTTGGATATGTTGATGGTGCTAGTCGTAGTATGAAGAATATATGCTCTGCAGCATGGGCCATTTTCGCTTCGAACAACAAGTTAGTGAGTTTTAAAAGGATTTGTATTGGTAGATCAATAGACAATATCGCTGATTATAGTGCGTTGATCGAAATTCTCTTTGATGCCATTTTATTTGGTATTAACTGTATCATCATAAGGTTAGACTCACAACTTGTGGTATTAAAACTTACAAGTGTTTATGCTATTATAAATCCAACACTGCATAGATTGTTCCTAAGAGTTTAAATTTTGGAAAGACACTTTGATTTTATTCAATATCAACACATTTCCAAAAATTTGAACACATTGACTGATTCTTTAGCTAATAAAGTTTTAGAAATACATTTGCTACATATGTAAAGAAAACATTCACATCATTGAATAGGATTGCATAATAAACATAGGAAAACGCTGAAATCATATAGATAGATAGTTATAGGTTTTTACAAAAATTTGTTCCCAAGACGCATTGGTCATCTAACCTCAAAATGTATGCAAAATTTCAAAATTAAACTAGTGGTGCTAGTGGTAACATGTTATAGATCTAGCTATCCTACGCAATAACTACAACCAACAGTTAGGAACCCCAATAGTGTGTCATTGCAGTCGCATGGGTAACTCTTCAATCGAGAAATTTGGAATCGTGAAGGTCAAACCCTCTATGTTTTGCCGAATCTTAGCCAGAGTCTTAGCCATATCGAGATCCTGAAGGACTTCTCTCCAGACAACCCTCTCTGCTGGCACATCTGCTTCATGCTCTGGTTCCTCTATTGGTTGAACACGACCAACATCTGCATTACATCAAACATTTATTTTAGTCTTGGGAAAACATAAAAAATATAAAAACACTGTATAAACCTTAGGAAAATAAAAAACATGGTCAAAACATTCTTACCCATTGCACCCCACTGAGTGCCTTCTGGTAATGCTAAATCTAGATCTCCTCGGAAATCAACACCTGCGTATGCATACTCATCGATGGCGACAATCTGTCATCAGAATGAGGTGAAGAATGCAGTCAAGAACACAATAGTTGAATGGCCTGCATGCCTACCCATGAGTTCTACCCATCTCTGCATCCACGGATCTCTATGATTAGACATATCCAGTGTCACATGTTGTGGCTGCATTAGTGGAATTCGCTATAAGGCGAAGGATATGAGGATTGAACCATAAATAAAGTTATTCTTACTTCATGCCCTTGCTTTGTTCAGTTTTTCCTTTATCTGAGAAAGAACAGGTTCATACTAGTTGAAGACTATTGGCTCCATACACTCTAGCGGGTAATGCATATACGATCTATTCACTACATGTAGTGTAACAGTGCCGACAAGTTTTGTGATCATGAAAAGGATAGTTCTCAAAGGAAAATTTCTAACATCCCGGATGTTTACCTTTCCATCTTTTCTTGGCTCTACCCCTGGATAACAATGTTGCAAAAAATAATCTCTCAATGTCTCTCCTCCAATAATAGACCCTAAGAGCGAAATGGGCAAGCCTCTCCTCGAAAAACCTGTAAGAAAGTATACATCCTCGACTATTATGGGAACCACTTGGTTCTTAATATGAAATGCCTCGATAGTTGGATCCCATGATCGAACTAAGAACTCCAAGAGTTCTATTTGTTGCCTTGTCCCTGACAACCTGAAGTACTTTAGCAGTCCACAATCTCTTAGGCCTTTTACTATACCCGGATCATTTAGGGAAATCATATCCTGTTCTTCATGTTCTCTTTCCCTCCATGTAATCGTCATTGTAATCCAATGGAAACCTAAAATACAACCATAAGAACCTTTAGATTCCATTCAATGCAAAAAATTGGGAAATTTTGGGCATAATGCAAAAAACAAAAATCTAGATTGTGCCCAACGCAGTCCCTAACAAGAGACAGTGCGTTGTGTATGAAAGCATCCTTCAATTTACTTGCTATGCAATGTAGGTTTCGACATCCAAGGGTGCGTTACCCTCTTTTTGGGTAGAATTTACCCTAGGGACCCCAAAACCCTAAAATATTGTAGAAATTGGAAATGAAATTATTACTAAAGGAAAGAGGAGGTTCATATCACTAACCTGGATCAAATGACAATGAAATCTATCCATAGAAATGATCACAATCAGCAGCTGAAGTTTGGGGGCAAAATCAGGTTCAGAGCTCCAAAATGAAAATGGTAACTATGGAATGGTAAAAATGAATAGTAAAACACCTTTTAATAGTCATTTAATTATTTTCAAATCAAATTTATTGCTATGAATATGGTTTTATTATGTTTTTTTATCATGAAATAGGTATGTTTAATCCATTTGATGTTGTTCTGAACAGGTCTTACAACTGATGAACAGATTAGTGATGCAGATTTATTTCAAGAATGATTTGACCACAAAGCATACTTTTTCTCCTTATTTTTTGAGCTTCGTTAAAAAAGAAAAAGGATTTGAAACACACTTTTATCTCTTTTTCAAGCTTCGATAAAAGCAAAAAAGGAACCTCTGGAGTCTTCTTTCAGCTCTTTCCAAACTCTGATAATGTGAAAATATTTCCGAGCACTTGTCTTTTTGAGCTCGTAAAAGTAAATGAATTGATTTCTACTCAGTACAAGTTTATCCCTTTTCTAGACTGAGATAGATTATTTATAAAAAAGGAATACCTTGTTCAAACATGAATAAAGAGGTTCTCTCAAATATTATTTTACACTTTTTTAGATCTGAGCGATAACTTTACGAAAAAATACTTATGGAGTTTTCTTTCGTCCTCTTTTTCAAACTCTCTAAATATGAAAAAGGACTAGGCTATCACTATCATTAAGCTCGTTAAAACATAAAATAGCGACAGGCTTTTTAATATCCCAAAATAGGGAAAATAAGCAGTATTGGTAATATCTTAAAATATTCCAAAATGGACTGCTCAGTAATGCATTCACAGAAAAACACATTTACAGAAATGTAAGCCATAAAATTTCAAACCATCACTTGGATCCATTAGATCTATCCATATAGTATCTAAATCCAAGAGGATATCTAAAATAAATGAAACTAGGTGAGGTAAACAGACCTCCCACACTAGTGTAGCTGAAAATGACTAAAAACCCCAGACACTGCTACTCAGAAATAATGCATAAAAGAGACTACGCAGTATTATAAGGTTTTTAAATAAAAAATTAGGAGAAAAATTAGATCTATTCATATATTATTCAATAATTCTTAAGAACTGAGATCTAGTCTCCTTATACAAAATACAAGAGAACCTGGGAAGGGTTTCTTGTCAAACACTGCATAAAAATGTGATCTTTAGAAAATTATTGAATCACCATTGCAACACTGAATCATGAGAGTTTAGAAGGCTGAAATATGTATGATATGATGTATATCCCTCAAGGGATTCCTCCCATGAGAGGATGAACCTCTCAATCACAAGAAAACACTGCAACAGAGCCACTAGACCATCCACTGAAGCTGCCTCCAAAAATAACGCATTCCCTAGCTAGAAAAAAGCTGGGAATGTTGGGGAAATGTGTGGCATGGTGCCACAGATATTAAATGAGCTTAATACCTCTCCAAATAGATCTCTCAAGTGGAGGAAACCTTCCTCTAATGGGAAACTAGCTCAGAAAGAGGGATTCCAATCCCTTCCACTGCTGCACCCTGCAACACTGCACAATCACCTGCAAAAACTACATTGATGAAGTAGGCTGAAGCTTGGCCTAAAACCTGATGTGGAAAATTAATGCAAACTCTTCCAAGAGGCTCCTCAAGGAAAGAGGTGGGATTCCCGCTCGGGAACACCCGGTGCTAAACAACACAGCAACCCTGCTAAATAGCAAGAGGAAGAAAAAATTCTGAGCAGACAAAATAATAATCTAAAACATGAAGAATAATGATTTCATCTCTTCCTTAAATAAAATATGAGTTTTTTTTTCCTTTGGCCCCACTCAATTAGGTCATCTTCATCAAAATATTCATCTCCCTCCAAAACTGCGTTATTCCTTCTTTGATTCCTGCTCCTCCACAACTGCGCTGTTGACTTAGTCAAAGTGGAATGAATCAACCTAATATTATCCCTGTTCACACATGGAGACATTTTATTAAGCTACAAGGAGTGTCTCCTTTCACACATGAAGTTTTTTTATTCCTCCTTAGGAGACTTATGGGCTTTTCTACCCATTTATTCACCGGCTAGAGATACTGCTAACTCTAATGTTCCAATTAGTTTTGAGGCTAAAATTTGGGAACATTACAGGCTTGTCGATCATGGAAAGAATTAAGTTTCATTCATCACTAGATTATTTAAATTATTAAATAGCGATACATTATTCACCCAAAGGGCTGAATTATAGATCAAAAAAATGTTATCCTCCTCAATATTATTAAAAAATAAAGTGGTACTAGTCGACAAATGACCGGGGAAAATTTGGGAAAGTGAACAGAACGTTTTACGGTAGCAGGCCGCTCTTGAACATGACGCTTCACTCCATCACCATGACTGTTTGGGTTGGGTAATCTTCTTGACGGTTCATTCATACCTATGTTTCATCATACCTTCACTTCAGTTTGGGTCAATGCTGCCAACTCATCTCATTGTCACTGATATGTTCAAGAGAATTCATCCAGTGAATACTCATCCTTCTGCAATACTCCTAAACCTTCGTTCTCATGACAGTCATCCCTGAACATTGATATATCAAGTAATACCTTTGTCTCTGAAATCAGTAACTCCTATTTCGCAATAAGGTGGCTTCCTGTCGACAACAAATCATCATCTAGGAAGTTCACTTAGAAACATTATGTTCCCGTACCATGAGGCTTGTTACAGCATCGACAAGATCCTCGCTTACGGAATTTTGACCGAAATATTTTTGTTTGGTGTTCGACATCAAATCATCTATTCACACCTTACGAAATGTACTGCAGTACCTTAAGGGCCATTGACATTAATGGTGGTTCTCTCGCGTTTGTTAACAACTCACATCATTGGCTGGTAATCAAATGATGTCTTTCCATGTTCGACTACAAATCATATATTCGCATGGCTAGACTTGTACCCGAATGATGGAGTGAACAAAATAAGAAGACCTCGAATCTATTTTCAGTGATTCGGGCTGCGATTTTAGGATTGTTGTACACATCATCTGTATAGTGACCTTATATACAGATCGTCATCCAAACATGGGCCTATATCTATAGGCATGTTTGTATTG
The DNA here is from genome assembly GCA_034641835.2 of Pinus albicaulis. Lineage (NCBI taxonomy): Eukaryota > Viridiplantae > Streptophyta > Pinopsida > Pinales > Pinaceae > Pinus > Pinus albicaulis. Next base: position 115,948 of record JAXQQM020078240.1, read on the forward strand.
GGCAACATTCCAATGTAGACGACTTTATGAATTATGTACATGTTATTAGATTTTTTATGTGTTTAACATGGGAATGCCTACCCTCAGTAATTATGATCAAGAGGATATATCATGATGTAATGTATTGTAAGATTGATGCAGGTGGCCACTCCACTTCATCTCCAGCCCATCACAGTGTAAAGCATCTCAATCAAAATATTGTTATTATTATTCAGAATTCATGCTTTAAGGGGAAATTTGTTATAGATCAATTTGGGCATCATTCCCAATGACCTGGTTAACTGGACATCACCTCCAGGACCAATGAATAGGGTCTATCATCCCCTATCATTTCAGTTGATACATGCCCTAAGACAAAGAACAAGACAAATCATTCATGTCTTTCATCTGCAAAGGTTTCCAAGATTTGAAGTTTATAATATATCATATGAGAGCTCACCAACGCTGCATCTAAAGGGACTAAGTGCGTTGCATATGTAGGTAGCCCCATTCAAGGTTTCTCTGCAAAGAACTTCTTGACACTCATAGGTGTGTTGGTCACATTGGGAGCGAAATTCTCATTGTTCTAGAATCTCCACTTGGCCAGTGCCTTCTAGAAGAGTTCACATGTGTCAAACTTCGAATCCATGTGTCCATTTGACATCTACAAGATTGGGAACATGTCTTGCCTATTATTGGAAATTAATTGATTATAAAAATACCTTCAGCTCCTCTATAAATTGAGCACAGATCTTAGTGTTTGATAAGGAATAATTTGAGTAGATAAATGCTGGTAGAATTTCATTTGAGGAGTTGATTTGTGTAACATGCTACTAGAGAGATCTGCATCATGATGAGGTTGGGATGTTGTTGGAGATGGTCACTTCAAATTAGTCACTGGGTTGTAACCTCCCCTTCTATCCATTAATAAATATTGATGCTTAATTTCCCACATATGTATCTGTAAAAGCTCATGTTTTCCATATTATGAATTCTTATTTGATGCATATGGTTTATGTTTCATTGATTTAACTAAATAACTCTAATAGACATATGTATTATTGCTATCTTTTTTTGTTTAGTGTTCATATTTGCAGGAAATATTTTCAAACATCTAGCTTGGATTTGAAGCTACAACAAGAGCGACAGAAGGAGAATAGGAAGCGCTTGGACTCCAAGTAAGATCTTTGATATGTTATGTGTGTCTATTTACAGTTAGGAAAAGTAGTCGCAAAGTCTTTAATATGTTGTTCTAGATAAGCACCTGTCTAGGGAAGAATTATTTATCCGTAATTCATAATTCTGCATAACATTTAGCATTGGATTGACAGTAGTTTCCTAGTACCGCAGGAAGAAAAAATCTGTGGCACTCAGTTAAGCGAAAGCAGAATACATGGCAGAAAGTCATGTTGCATGTGAGGTTATCTGGATGAGAAATATCTTGGTTGGTTTGTTTGGTTGTTGGATGGATCTGACAGTGATTCATTGTGATAATTAGAGTTGCATTAAAATCTCTATTAATCTTGTGTTTCATGATAGATCCAAGCATATAGATATCTAGTACCATCATCTCAGAGATTGTGTGCAGAGAAGGATAATGTTTCTTTAGTACATTCCCACGGAAGATTAGGATGCAAATATTCTGATGAAGGCGTTCACCAGAAGAAAATTAGAATACCATAGAGACAGGACCAGGGTGAAGGATAATCCCCTTCATGTTGAGAGGGAGTGTTGAGATTCAACAAGAAAATTTAGCACCCACGCCTAGTGCATTAAGCACCTAGTTGAATTAAGCACCCAGACTAGGGTGGGGCCCACAATGATATTTTTGGGTGCATGTCTATTTTGGCTATCCCTTAATTAATATGGACATTAAACTGTAATCTCTTCTCAATGTTGACTTGGATCAGTTAACTAAAAGTGATAAATTCAATTAGCTAGTGGATTTTGAGTTAGAGGTAGTTGGTGAGGCATGCAAAGTAATTCTAGTTGTAACAGAGTTCGAAGTGCTGTGGTGCATGAGTTAATTCAAGTTGTAAATAGTTTAACTCAGTTAAGTGAGTTAAAATCAGTTGTGCTAGTTGTAACTAAAGATACACTAGTGAGATATCAAGTGAATTAAATATTAATTAATTCAAAATCAGTGATCTCACATGAAACTAAGGATTTACTATTATTAGTTGCATGCATGTCAGATCCAGTGGAGACCCAGCTGAGTTCAAGGTGAAAGGGTAGTTGAATATCAGTTGTAGGATTATTGGGTTGCACACATGCAACCAAACACCCAATGGAGTGCCCATGATAATTGCGCAGTTAAGGCAGGAAATAATTCCTATCTTTTAGGGATCTTTACCATCAGGGATTTTAAAAGCAAGGTAGACTGTCTGGAGGCTGAGAATTTGCTATGTGTTGGTTAGTTTTGCATATGACTGTGTGAGACAATTAGCTGAGTACTGGAGGGCTCTTGTGAGAACATTTTTGTATGTAATTGTTTCATGATCATGCTTAATATACAATAGAAGATAGTGGGGTTTTTAGCTGTAAGCTTTCCCCTGGAAATTATTTGTGTTGTGTGTGATTGATATTTCTTCATGTTCATGTGATTAGCAATTGTGTTTTTAATTCCACAAAATATTTGTAGAAGAAATTCAGTATTTAACTTTATTACATTATTAGATCGGTTGAATCCAAGATATACATGCATGTTGTATAATTTCTACACCCTACACTTTTATTCATCATTTTTGGCCTTGGATTTCCCCTGGATTGTTTCCTATAGAAATTCAAGACTTTCTTGTAGCACTATAGGAAACCTGTAGTAGAACATGTAGCAGCACCAGTGGGCCTCTCCTTAAGCACATAAGCCATCATCAACCTCATATATACCTTCCATAACCATCAAGACACCTTCAGCCCTGCATCCATGAGTTCAAAACCTTCCTAAGTCACCTTAGTGCCTTCTCATCCTTGTTGCAAAAAAATGCATTTACAAGCATAATTAGGTCATGATTAAAAGCATGATAGTTAAACCATGAAGTAGACAAAGTGTGTTTAGCCATTTTTCCTAGAAATGTGTGAGTATATTAGCCTTATTTCTGCAATTTCAATTAAGCCATTTACTACATGAAGATGCCTAATTTTCTTCTATTTCTTGCCAGATTTTAAATTGTAGATTTATTTCCTTGCTGAATAGGTAGATGTATTTTCTTGCTTTAGAATACTACTTTGATGGTCAATAGAGTAAAGGTTTTCATTCACTTGTAGATTTAGGTCTAATTCAGAAGTGTGACAAACTTCACCCAGAAACCCTAGCAATAGCACCCTTTCGTAGGTCTCAGAAGAGGATGGCATGATTAGAATGCATCTGCTATGTATATAGCATTGTCACCTCCAAGTTTGTACGAACCCTGGGTTGATAAAGTAAAGTAGAGTAGCCTCTCGGAGTTGTAGCACTCTTGGTGCAATACCAGGGCTCACCAATCCAAAAGGCCAAAAGGCAAATATTCCTAGAATTGAAGATTCCAAAAATGAAATCCTATTTACTGATTGGTACATACAGCTGAAACAGGAAGAGAGGGTAACATACATAGCAAGAGATATGGCTAACAATATTGTTGAAATTGTCAACAATAATCTCTTTGATACCAACCTGATTGATAAATTCCCACCTGATTCTCTCCCTAATGTGAAAGATTTAATGAAACAGTGGCAGGAGATGTCAAAAGCAAAGGAGGAAAACTTTAGAAAATTGGCAAAGCTTGATTGGGGTAAGTACTAGCAGTACTTAGTCAAGCCACACAGTCAGTGGCTACTATTGTGCTGCCTAACTGACACCTCATCTCACATGACACCTCCACTTTCAGATGCAATCTACACAGGATAGTTGCGATCTTGAAGTTCAACCCATGTTAAATATCCTTCATCTCAAGCAACAAATGGAAATGGGGACAATGCCACACTCTTGAAGTGAGTCACCTAACAAACTCTATTTCTGTCTTATTTCACTTATTTTAAGGAGATTTGTCTAAACCTCCTTAGGACTTCATGCATTTTCTATTTTTATACTTTTATTTTACTATATAAACCCTTACATATCTATTAGGAAAGTGTCCTGAAATTTTGTAAATAAGGCTTTTGATAAGTTGCACTTTTGTACTTTTGAAGTTATCTTAATAGAAAAGACTCAACCAAGGACAATTTTTCCATGATCAAAGTCAAGATATACATGGTACTTCTATCTTTATATTGTTGTTTTGTTTTATGTGATTGATAGTTAAACTCCTTTTTTTGTTTTGTTATATGTATCTTTTTAATACAATATAGCATTAATTCACGACTGAACATGCATATATTTCCATATTTCACTATATATACAAGACATACAGTTATTTGATGCTATATAAGCTTAATCAATTAATTTGATTAACTATTTAATCAAATTAATTAACTGAAATTGTTTTTCATTTCTATAAGTGCTTGATAATCTTCATTCTCATACACTAAAGAACATATTTCAAGATAATTAATCTCGGGATAGAGATAGGTATATATATTATTTCAAATTTTTGTCACTACCATTCATCAATTCACAGTTAGTTATAAACACCACACATCCATCCAATTATATTTATTGGGAAACTAGTCCCATCATCCCTAGTCGGAGCCACTATTCCAAATGGAAAAGGGACAGATTTCAAGTCCCTGACCGGGTGGTTATCCCCTGAAATTTTTTAGTGATTTTCGAGGAATCAAAAGTACCTTGATGCTTACATACGTCAATGACAAGTTTCCTCGCTCTTGAAGACAGGTTTACATCAATGGCCTCCGACCAAAAGATTTTGTATGGCATTCGATATCGACTCATTTAATCACACCATATAGATTGTGTCATAGTAACTTGAGATAAATTAACATCATCGGTGGTTTCTCTCACATCTATTAAAGACTTACATAATTATTTGGTAATCAGATGGTATCTACCATGTTCAAATCTAGCTCATTTATTCATATGGATAGACTCGTACATTAGTTAGTTGTGTGGATGAGATATAAGACCTTGGATTCGGCTTCATCCATCTGGGTTGCGATTTAAAGAGTTATACAAATATCACAATGTATGATGGTCATGATCATTTAGAAAATCATCCAGTCATGAGTCCATTAGTTGCATCTATGGACGCGTCTTTTGATCATTACAAATGTATGTTAGCTTATGAGCTAAGTATGGGTATGCCTCCCTCAGCATCCAAATGTCATGATAAATGTATTGTAATAGATGAAGCTCGCTAGTTGTCCTTGATCCCTACTTATCATAAGATAAAGCACTGCAGCCATCAGTCACCATCTCTGACTTTGCGATTTAGGGGGCATTCTGTTATAGGCCATTTTGTCACATCCCATCAAGTGATCCTCCAAATGGGATCAATCAACATCCTATTCCCCTTGTCATCATCTCGCAGAAAGCCCTAAGAATGTACAGTTCATCCCTCATAATTTCAATCCTAAACTACCCTATCTGAGCCAATTTTAGGACCAACGCTCCCTGCAAGCCTATTGGGGTGAGACCACCTACAGGTTGCTCCAATGTGGCCAGCGTTGGTCACCAGAAGGTCTCTCCTCTTTGCACCTACATTGGTTCTAGAATTCCAGGAGAATGATTGGGATTCAAGAAGCTTCACCTTCTAGGAGTTTCCAAAATTTGTTTCAAATACTTACCTTGGATTGACATTCAGATCCTATCCTACCCTACTTCGAAATTTTCACCATTTATCCTTTGATCATATCCCTCCATCAAAGGTGGATCTAAAACCTTAGAATGGTAATTATATATTAACTCACAACTTAAACATAGTTACTAATCAAATGGGAGCTATTACCTCAAAACGAGAACTCTAACAAAAAAAACATCAAAAAACCATGAAAAACAGCTCGAAAATAAAAAGTTGTATTCTGGAATAACCTCTCCTTTTTTCAGGTTAAATTTTCAACATATATATATATATATATATATATATATATATTTAACAGTGTCGGGTGCTATTTCATATTCCAAAAAGAAGAGGATAAATTTCCTTGTTACATGCAGGAGTTTCTGAGGAACAACAGAGAGGGTAGCTACAAAAAAATGTTACTCTTGCTTTGTGTCTACTATTCAAAAAATACTGAAATATAGATAATGAGTAGATTCAGATAAATTGAGAGAGAATAAGTAAAAACTTAAAAGCCATGATAAGAGGAGGAGAAGGTATATCAATCAATGTTTATTAGACGCCCGGTTGAAGCATCCGTGTTATCTTCATTACCAACATTTCTTACATTATTGGAACTGGCGCTTGGGGCTAATCGTTTTTCAAACATATATTTGAGGATCTAAACTGATTCTTCAGTATGAGCACATTTTTTGGAGAGCTCGTTGAACTATTTTTGAAGAGAGGAGACCCTTTGTAGGAAAACTTTGAAATCTGCTTGTTGTTTTTCATAAAGGACTTTCTGATGGGCACAAATTTGTTCCAGCTCTACCTGAAGATCAGCACAATGGAAACAATCCTCGCTGCAAGCCATGGTGCAAGGGAATGGAGTAGAGGATGAGGGGCAGGTGATGGGGAAGCGCATGGTGTAGGGGAGGAGAAGGCGCAGACCTGGGAGCCAGCAATGGGAGGAGGACGCATGGAGAAGGGGAGAAGCAGTGGAGAGAAGCGCTGGAATGAGAGAGATTACCTGGAAGTGAATAAATGAGTGGAGAGAAAGGAGATAAACAGAGTGGAGTGATGAGGACGAGGCAACGAGGGAGAAGGCCCGAGAAGATAAGTTCACGGGATAGAGGAGGGGTGGAGTACGATAGGGCCTGCAAAATTCAAGTGTTTTAGATAATTCAGAGGGGAGGATTAAATGAAGGATATTATTCAGCTGAAACAAGATCATGGCAGAGGCGTCATAGATATGCCATTATTGCAGAATATTTTCCCAGCTGATCTAGCGCATGCATTATTTACAAGAGCATTGGCAGACTTATTATTTCTTTAGAGGATGTGGTAAAAAGATATGTCTTTCATATCTTTCGAGATGTTGTGACATCTGCTAACAATTCTATGAAGATCAATCTTGTTGACTAGTTGATGTTGGATCATCATGTTGATGATGATAGAGGAATCCCCGAACACCATGGCGTTGGATATGTTATTCTTTTGTAGCTATTGAAGGCCTTGAAGGAGAGCGTAAGCCTCTGCTTTGTTATTGGAGAGGGAGCCAAGTCCCCATTCAAAGGAGAGAAGACCTATGCCACTTTCATTTTTTATAATGCCTCTAGCACCAGCAATGCCCGAGTTTGATTTAGATGCACCGTCAAAGAAGAGAGTGGGCCTTGAGAAGCTATCCAACCATTCTATGAAATCCTTTTCTTTTAGGCGAATCTTCCATGTTTCATTTTGGCGAGGATGATTAGCTAGTGGATTGAAGAAGATAGCGTTGTACATTAGATTTCTTATGAAGTTCCTTTCTTCAACTTGGAGATCATTAACATTGATTTTGCTATTTTTGGAGATTGTTGTCTCAAGAGTGAGGCTCCATGTTTTGCTAAAAACCTTCCTGCTCAAGGGTTCTTTGTTATTGAAGACCTTTCTGTTTCTAGCAAGCCAGATCTTCCATAAGAGTACATATGGAAGGGTGTCCCAAACCCTTCTAGCCAAATTGCTTTTCTTTTTTCCCGATGGATAATTTTTCTTCTAGTTTTTTATTATATCAGAGATGGCACAATTGGCGTTCAAGAGAAGATTGTGGTGTGAAGTGAGGTATGTCCAAAAACGAACAGAAAATGGGCACATGACGAAGAGATGTAGAGCAGTCTGCTCAGCACGTTGACAGTTTGGGAACCAAGAAGGCCCATTCATACCCCTTTTTTCTAGATTTTCTGAGGTGAGAATTTTGCCTTTGAGCAGAGTCCAAATGAAGACCTTGATCTTTGGAATTTCCTCTAATTTCCAAACTAGCTTCCAAATTGGCCAAAGAGGAGAGGGGGAGAGATCTTGGATGAGTTTACCATAAGCGGCTTTGATGGTGTAAGCAAAGCTTGAGGGGTCCCAACGAAATCTATCCTTATTGTCTTTTTGCAGAGGTGTTGTGCCATAAAGTAGGGTTTGAAAATTGGATAGGTCTGCTTCCAAGTAAGGAGGGACAGGGGGAAAGTGCCATCCAATCCATTTTTGAGTTTGATCATCCCACTTAGAGATTTGGCTTAATATATTTAGATCAAGATTCTGAAGGTAGGAGAGGATGCGTTGAGTGCCTCACTTGTCCACAAGTGGCGTTTGTCCCATAATTCTGTATTTTGAAAAATTGATGTTGCTTCCCCCCATTGGGACTTTGGAGAGATTATCAATTAAGAAAGGAATCGATCTCTTACAGAGGGCCCAAATTTTGGAGCAAGGTTTGTTTGGAATGTCTTGATCAAGGAGATATTGACGAGGAGAGTTAAGATATTTGGCTTCCAGAACTCTTTTCCACCAAGCTTGTTGTCCACTAATTAATCTCCACACAATCTTCCCACCAAAGGCGTTGTTCAAGAGTTTAGCGGATTCCAAGCCCTCTGTGCTCATAATCTTGAGTGACCTACTTCCACTTAACAAGGTTATATTTTCTCTTCTCATTTTTTCCACCCTACCAGAAAAATAGCCTTAGGATAGCTTCGATTTTTTTATGAATGATGGCTGAGGCTTGAAGGAGGGTAAATTGGTACAGGGGCAGGGATGAGAGGATAGCTTTGAGTAAGAATACTCGCCCTGCAAGTTTTAACCAAAAGAATCCATGCTGTTATACATTCATATTCATTTTATCCCTAGTGATGTTCCAAACTTCATATTTTAATGACCAATGCTGACAGGCATGCCCAAGTAGTTGAAGTGGTCCCAGTTCAATTTGTAGGAGACTCCAAATATTTGTGCAATGTTGTGAATGGTATGGTCGGTAGCATTCCAACCATAGATGAAACTTTTTTGAATATTTATCAGCCCTCCAGAGTAAAGCATTAATTTTTCAAGAAGAGATATAAACCTGTGAGCAATTATGCTAGTAGCACCACCCATCAAGAGAGTGTCATCTGCAAATTGTGAATGATTCATATTTTTGACACCATTGCCAAATTTAATTCCAATGATGTGGCCAACTCTTCTCATATGATCTAGAGCCCTTCTGAAGGATTCAACAATGAGGATAAAAAGGAAGGGATAAAGAGGGAAACCCTGCCTAAGACCGCGAGAAAACTGAAAAAAGGGAGAAGGCCTGCCATTAATGAGGGGGGAGATCCAGGGGTTTGAAATGCAAGATTAGATAAGGGAAATGAATTCAGATCTGAAGCCCATTTTCTATAGGACAGAAAGGAGGAAGGAGTGTCTAACCTTATCAAAAGCATTTGCTAAGTGGAGCTTGAGAATGAACCCTTTCTCTTTTCGAGTCGTACTAGAGTGGATAGCTTCTTGAACAAGGAGGATAGAGTCGAAAATTTTCCTTTGGGATATAAAGCCTCCTTGATTTTCCGAGATAAGGCTGGGGAGAATGGGCTTGAGGTGCATAGCAAGGATTTTGGTGATAATTTTGTAGGAGGAGTTGTAGAGAGAGATTGGTCTAAACCTGGAGAAGGAGGAGAGCCGGTTTTCTTTTGGGACAAGTGCAAGGAAGGTTGAGTTGGTGAAGCCCCCAATTTTCTTCTTCCTTTGAGCCCATTGAATAATTTTGGTCAAATCATTTTTTATTAAGTCCCAATAAGTCCTGTAGAAACTGATTTGGAATCCATCCGGACCCGGAGCCTTGTCAGGATGCAAGGACCAAATGGCACACTGAATTTTTGTCTCAAAAATATCTTATTAAGAGCATTATTCATCTCATCTGTAATCATATTCAGCAAATATCTTAATAGATCTGAGTAGTCTTCTGGATCCTTTGTTTTTGTCAGTAGATCTTTACAGTGAGTAGTGGCTACAATTTTAATTTGATCTTGATCATTCTGAATTTTTCCTTCAGTGTCAATGATGGAAGTTATGTTATTTCTAGTTTTACGGACAATAGCTTGCTTGTGGAAGAAGGAAGTGTTCTTCTCACCATCCTGGAGCCACAAAATTTGGTATTTAATATGCTACTTCTTGTTGATATTCAACAAGATGATGAGCTTAGTGAAAATAGTTGCCTTCACTAAGTGGGCCCGCAGGCTATTTTTGGCGCAAAGTCTATTTTTAGACATGTCGATCATATTCTATGAGTTGCAGGATGCTATTTGTGGATGGTTGGTCAAGTTGGAAAAATAGATGGACTTCTATTTTTAGACATATTGGGCGGAGTCTATTTTTAGTCTGCCAGTCTAAAAATAGATATGTCGGATATTATTAGCTCTTAATAATATTTGGACTCTAAACAACAACTTATTCTCTTGGAGCACTTCAGTTTAGTGCACAGATGTGGCACAATAGCCGACAGAAGGAATTACGCTATTCCTGAGGGTTTACTGGAGCTATTGCATGGAGGACTTAGTTAGAACTCAAGTGGCAGATTTATGACACAGTTGGAAGAAGTAGTTATGGATTTGTATTTAGTTTAACTCAGTTAGACTCAGTTGAGCTAGTTGTATCTAGTCTAACTGATTGATACACTAGTGAGAGTGGAGTGAATTAATTAGTTAATTAATTCAAAAATAATAACTCATTAATCAACTGGAGAATACATAAGTTAAATACAATGCATGGCAGTTTCAGTGGAGACCAGTGGAGAGATAGGTGAAAGGGCAAGATAGACTATCAGTTGTGACTATAGTGATGCATTGATTGAATCCAACACTCAGTGGAGATGCCAATGAGGATTGCGTGAGCAAGGCTGGAGAAATTCCAACTCATTCAGAGCCATTCTTTAGCAGGGATTGCACAGTAGAGGTAGGCTAGCAGGTGGCAAAGATCGGTACATGGATTTGCAAGATCGAGCCTGATTAGTGTGTAGCGATTGTATTGTACTGAGAGCTTGATATGATCAGCTTTGTATGAGGATTGTTACATGATATCTATGACATATATTATATATAGATAGTTGGGGTTTTCAGCTTCAGGCTTTCCCGTTAAACAACTATGTTAATGTGTGTGAATTTTTATTGTTTCATGTGTGCATTGCAATCTTGATTTAATTTCCGCAAATGATCAATGGTGGAATAGATTATTTATTTTGCATGAAGTTAAAATAGCGTGAGATCAGGAGAATCTTGGACATATAACACATAAGTTATATAATTTCTACATGGTATCAGAGCAGTATTGATCATTTGAGGAGATTGAAATTATTGAAGTGGTTGAGTTTTGTGTTGGTGGAATTCGAATTTGCTGCAGTGTTTATTGGTGTCAAAGTTGAGCATTCATTGAAATGTCTTTCAACAGATTGTGATTGGATTATGCCCTTGATGGGAGCTTGAATTACATAGCATGGAAGGACAGGATGGAGGCGATGCTGGATGATAATGGGTTGAAGGAGTTCATAGATGCTGATATTTTGAAGCTTGCCTCTAGCGATGCAGTCGCACTTGACGCATGGAAAAAGAAGGTGGAAAAGTGTCGAAGGATTCTGTTGGAAGGTGTGAAGGACCAAATTGTGTCCAGCCTTCACGGGAAAGCCACTCCATTCTTAATGTGGAAGGCTTTGACAGATTTTTTCCAAAGCAGAAGTGACCAGAGGAAGTTGGCACTTAAAGACAAGCTCAGAAAAATAAAAATGGAGAAAGGCGACAGTATACCAAAATACCTCACGAATTTTGTCCACTACAAGGATGAGATGGGAAGTGTGGGGGTTACTGTTGATGAAGAAGACTTGGTGAGCTTGGCTCTCCTTGGGCTTTCAAAGAGTTGGCACAACTATGAAGACTCTATCAATGGACGGGAGAAACTGCCAGGATGGGAGCGACTTTGGTCAGATCTTGTGCAGGAGGAGATAAGGCGGGGTACCAGGGATGGATCTTCATCGAAGAATGAAGATGAAGAAAATTGTGCTTTGGCTGCCATAGCTCAGAAAGGAAAAGGGAATAAATATTCCAAATCCGAAGCTAAAGGCAAGAAGCAGGATTTGTCTAAGGTGAAGTGTTTTCACTGTCACCAGCATGGGCATTTCGCCACTAATTTCCCACAGAATAAGAAGAATAAAAGCGCTACTGGTTCTGTAGCAGGAGAGGCCTTAACCTCACAGTTTGAGATCAAATTTTCTTTGATCGCATGCTTGGTTTCAAGTGTGATGGGATCGGTGTGGTTTCTTGACAGTGGTGCGTCTTTCCATATGACCGGAGACAAAGATTTGTTTAGTGATCTGGAGGAAAAGGATCTTGGAGTGTACATCGAGATAGACGATGATGGTAGATACAGTGTGACTAGTATCGAGACAATTTCCTTTGAGAGGGAGTCCGGTAAACCTTTCATCTTGAAGGATGTCATGCATGTTACAGGATTGAAGAAGAATCTGATCTCCATGGCGATGTTGGAAGACAAGGGTTATGATGTTGTTTTTAGCGAGGGAAAAGCCTTCCTTCGACATAAAACAACTGGTCAAACCAGGAGGATAGGGATTCGAGTTAATAATCTCTATCAATTGCAGGTAGATGGCTGCGCTGCAATGGCAGGAAAAGCAGAAGGAGTGGTGAGCCAAGATGAGGGCGAATTGTGGCATAGGAGATTGGGCCATCTTCACCATGGCATTTTGAAAATTTTGCAGCAGATTTCTACTGGGCTTCCCAAAGGTACACTTGCATAGTCAGATCAGTGCAAGGGATGTACTTTTGGAAAATTTGTGAAGACCAATTTTCATGAGAAGGATAGTCGTGCTTTGACGATCCTTGAGAGAATTCACACAGACGTGTGTGGACCTTTCTCGGTTGCTTCAACAACAAAGCACATGTATTATGTGATATTTTTTGATGAATTTTCTTGTAAGTTATGGATATTCTTCATGCAGAAGAAGAGCAAGACATACTCAAAGTTCTGTGAGTTCAAGGTGCTGGTTGAGAAAGAGTCGGGGAAGCAAGTGAAAGCTCTAAGGAGCGATAATGGTGGTGAATACATCTCTGGAGAATTCAAAGACTTTTGTATCAAAGAAGGAATTCGAAGAGAACTCATAGTGCCTCATAACCCACAACAAAATGGGGTCGCGGAGAGAAAGAACAGAACGATCGTGGGTGTTGCATGGGCGATGTTGCATGATTAGGGCCTTCCCATACACTTGTGGGCTAAGGCATGCAACACTGTGGTTTATGTGCAAAACCATTGTCCTCATACAGTACTTGGCATGAGTACACCCGAAGAGGCATTTTCTGGTAAGAAGCCTGATATTTCTCATTTGAAGATTTTTGGCTCACCTGTTTACATTCATGTGACGAAGGATGCCAGGAAGAAGCTAGAGCTGACTATAGAGGTTGGGATATTTTTGGGGTACACAGAAACACCTCACAATTATCGTGTGTATTTTCCAGGCAGTCGGATGACTATCGTGCGATGGGATATCAAATTTCATGAGGAGAAAGCCATGAAGTTGTCACTTGAGAGGGAGCTACACTTGCATGCCAAGGAGGAGCTACTTGTTCCTAAAGATGAGCCTCAAGATGTGCATCAACCACAAGAGGAGGTTCATGGAGTGGAAGAAACCACTCATGCAACGCCAAACATCAGAGGGTGGAAGCCCACTACAGAAGCCGAGTGATTGAATCTTGATGCAGTGCAGAATGTAGGAACTCCTACATCACAGCACAGACAAAGACAGTCACCTGACTGATTTATTGGATACATGGCTTTGATGAGAAAGTGTATCATGACGGAGCCATCCTCTTTCGAGGAAGCTGTGGAGGATCCTGCATGGGTAGATGCCATGGTGGAAGAGTATGATTCTATTGTCAGAAACAGTGCATGGGAGATTGTCCCAAGGCTGAAAGGGAAATTAGTGGTAGGTTCGAGATGGATCTACAAAGTGAAGCAAGCTGCTGACGAGAGCGTTGAGAAGTATAAGGTAAGATTTTTTGCCCAGGGCTTCTCATAGATCGAGGGGATTGACTATGAAGAAACCTTTGCACCTGTCGCAAGGTATTATTCCATAGGACCATCCTTGCTCTCTCAGCGCAGATGGGTTGGCACATTCATCAGATGGATGTGAAGACTGCGTTCCTCAACGGAATCATTGAGGAGGAGGTGTACATTGAGTAGCCTGAAGGATTAGAAATCTTCAGCAGCGAGTCGCATGTGTGCAGGCTCAAAAGAGCGTTGTATGGGCTGAAACAAGCACCTCGTGCTTGGTACACATGAATAGACAGTTATTTCACTAGACTTGGTTTCGCCAAGAGTGAGGCGGATCCAAACCTATACCAGATTGTAGTGGAGGGTAATATTTTGAACATTGTACTTTATGTAGATGATTTAATACTAATGGGTGATGAACTGTCGATACACTCATGCAAGGCAGATCTTGCAAAGGAGTTCGAGATGAAGGACTTGGGCCTCCTTCATTATTTCCTAGTATTGGAAATTTGGTAGCAGAAAGGTGAAATGTTTGTGTCTCAAGGGAAGTACGCTCGGGAGATACTGGAGAAGTTTCACATGCAAGGCTGCAAGCCTATCGACACTCCTCTTCCTAATGGTTGGAGGAAGGAGGATGCTACATCGGTAGAGGTAGTGGATGCCACTGTTTATTGACAGTTGGTTGGTTTGCTCATGTATTTATTCAATACACAACCTGACATGCTATGCTGTGAACCAGCTTTCACAAGTGATGGTGAAGCCTACCAGGATCTTTTGGAAGGTAGGAAAGCATGTCCTAAGGTATCTTAGGGGCACATCTGGGTATGGATTGTGGTACAGACAGTCGGATGAGGTGAAGCTGCATGGCTTCACGGATGCAGATTGGGCAGGAAGCCCAACGGATAGAAAGAGCACATCTGGAGGGATTTTCAGTATCACATCTACAACAGATTCTTGGTACAGCAGGAAACAAAGATCCGTGGCACTCAATTCAGCGGAGGTCGAGTACATGGAAACAAGTTTGGCTGCATGCGAGGCTATATGGATGAGGAAGATCCTAGTCAGTTTGTTCGATTTTCATTTAGATCCTACTGTGATATATTGTGATAATCAGAGTTGCATTAAACTCTCGGTTAATCCAGTATTTCATGATAGATCTAAAAATATGACATCCGGTACCATCATATCAGAGATTGTGTGCAGCAGAAGATCATGTTGCTTTCTTACATTCCTATGGAAGATCAGGATGCAAATATTCTGACGAAGGCACTCACCAGGAGAAAATTCGAATACCATAGAGACAGGATTTGGGTGGCAGATAATCCCTATTTTGTTGAGAGGGAGTGTTGAGATTCAACAAGATGATGAGCTTAGTGAAAAGATTCGCCTTCACTAAGTGGGCCTGCATGCTATTTTTGGTGCAAAGTCTATTTTTAGACTATGTCTATTTTTAGACATGTCGATCATATTCTATGAATTGCAAGATGCTATTTGTGGATGGTTGGTCAAGTTGGAAAAATAGATGGACTTCTATTTTTAGACATATTGGGCGGAGTCTATTTTTAGACTGCTAGTCTAAAAATAGATATGTCGGATATTATTAGCTTTTAATAATATTTGGACTCTAAACAGCAACTTATTCTCTTGGAGCACTTCAGTTCAGTGCACAGATGTGGCACAATAGCTAATAGAAGGAATTACGCTATTCCTGAGGGTTTACTAGAGCTATTGCATGGAGGACTCAGTTAGAACTCAAGTGGCAGAGTTATGACACAGTTGGAAGAAGTAGTTATGGAGTTGTATTTAGTTTAAATCAGTTAGACTCAGTTGAGATAGTTGTATCTAATCTAACTGATTGATACACTAGTGAAAGTGGAGTGAATTAATTATTTAATTAATTCACAAATAATAACTCATTAATCAAATGAAGAATACATCAGTTAACTACAGTGCATGGCAATTTCAGTGGAGACCAGTGGAGAGATAGGTGAAAGGGAAAGATAAACTATCAGTTGTGACTATGGTGATGCATTGATTGAATCCAACACTCAGTGGAGATGCTAATGAGGATTTCATGAGCAAGGCTGGAGCAATTCCAACTCATTCAGAGCCATTCTTCAGTAGGGATTGCGCAGTAGAGGCAGGCTAGCAGGTGGCAAATATTGGTGCAAGGATTTGCAGGATCGGGCCTGATTAGTGTGTAGCGATTGTATTGTACTGAGAGCTTGATATGATCATCTTTGTATAAGGATTGTTACATGATCTCTATGACATATATTATATACAGATAGTTGGGGTTTTCAGCTTCAGGCTTTCCCGTTAAACAACTGTGTTAACGTGTGTGAATTTTTATTGTTTCATGTGTGCATTGCAATCTTGATTTAATTTCCGCAAATTATCAATGGTGGAATAGATTATATATTTTGCATGAAGTTAAAATAGCGTGAGATCAGGAGAATCTTGGACATATAACACATAAGTTATATAATTTCTACACTTCTCCTCTTCTTTTCTGTTGATTCTATATAATTGCCAATATAGTCCTTTTCATGATTGGATTTATCTTGATTAGCCCCTTGTGAGTCAATGCTGTTATGGACAATTTCCAGCTTTGCTTTGATTTCTAGTTTGATCTTTTCTGGTTCCTTATAGTGCAGTTTGGCCCATTCCTTTAAGGCCATTTTGGTCTTTCTAAGTTTGGTTTCCCAGATGAATGAGGGAGAACCCTCAATGTGCTAAAGCCAAATGTTATGAACTAGATGCCTTGCTTCCATAATATCATTCCATAGAGGGTTGTATTTGAAAGGAAGGGGAGCAAGGGAGTGATGATCCCCAAGGGAGAGGGTGATGGTATAGTGATCATAGGCTGTAGAGGAATGGATTTTGGAGGAGGCGGTGGAGAAAAAATAAAGGAGAGGTACAACCATGAGAAATCTATTAAAACGCTCCATGATATTTCCTTTGCCTATCATGTGATTGCTCCAAGTATATCTACGATTTTTTGGAACTATATCAACCAAATCGTGGTCTTGAATAATGGTCTCTAGCTGGTTCCTAGAGGGATCCGGGTTAAAAGAGCCACCTCTTTTTTCATTTGTGTGGAGGTTTAGATTGAAGTCACCTCTGATGATAATGTTGTTGTTGTCTTCATTATCTATGTCTGATTTAAGAGTACCCCAGTAGATCTCTGTATCCCTATAATGGTTGGGTCCATATATATTATAAATGATGATCTCATTACTTTCTTTTATATTCTGAAGCACCACTTTGATCCAGTGTTGCGTTTTTGTTGTGCTTATTTGCTTCCAAATGCTTTGGTTCCAGATAGTGGCAAGTCCACTTGAGGCACCTCTGGCTTCAAAAAGGGTGCCCACATGATTTTTTATTTTATTTATTATTGTTTCCATATCAAGTTCTCCCTGCTTAGTTTCTTGCAGTAGAATGATATCTGGCTTTTCCTGATTTATTAGATCTCTAAGGGAAGAGATTTTTTAGGGGTGCCCTAAACCCCTACTATTCCATGAGAGGGCTTTCATCATTTTAGGAAAGCAGAGCAAGAGCCTGTCTTCCCTTCTTGTTCCTTATGTCCTGAGTTTTTACTATTATGCCCTAAGATATAAGTTTCAATAGGGTTTTGAGTTCCAAGGGCTATATCATTTTGTGCATTTTCATCTCTATGTTGCTTTGATGTCTTCCTTCCTGGGCCATATTTTTTAGGATTTTCCATATTTTCTTCATGCTCTTTTGCTGAGTTCCTGGTGATTCGGATTGAGGAGGGACTAGAGGAGGAGGATGGAGGTTCAGGGTTAATAGGGGAAGGGCGAGGGGAGGCATGCTGTGAGGGGAAGGAGAGGAGGGGAGGGTCATCATCAGAGGGTGCAGGGAGGAGAAGGGATTGGTGGAGGCTAGAGAGGCATTGGAAGGAGGGACAGGGGGATCAACAAGCTGATGGGAGGAGTCATATGGCTGAGATGAGGATGTGTTGGGGATAGAGGGGCTAGTTTTTGGAGGGGGTGACAATATGGTGGTTCTTCTAGGGTTGGCAGAGGTCTTCTTTTTTTCTACAGTTTCCCATTACGTGTCTGTCTCAGGGCTTTCAATATCAATAAATTTAGAAAATCTGTTAGCAAAATGACCATACTCGTGACATACCTTTCATTTAAATGATATTTTCTCGTAGTCAAACTGTTGGATGTGTGTCCATTTGTCAACTTTGAGCTTGATCGCCTTGGGGAGCCCTTTACCCAGATCCACCTTGATGCAGATCCTGGCACAAGCTTGCATGTTGTCTTTTGGTTCACTCCGATCTATGAACTTGCCTACAACATTGCCAATAGCTTGAACTGAATCATCCCCCCAGTAGTGCAAAGGGAGGTGAGGAAGGTGAACCCATACTAGGACGACGCTTGGTACATTAAGTTCAGGGTCAAAGTCTAATGTCCATTTGTTGAGATACAGACCTCTGGTATCCATGAAGTAAGGCTCGTTCCTAAATATCAAGTCCTTGTCCTTTTTTGTTTCAAAGTGAAAGGTGAAGTAGCCTTTGCCGCAAAATCGAATTGATATTTTGCCATTAATTTTTTCTGACCAGTTACACTCAACCCATTTTTCAACAGTCTTCAGGGAGGGTCATAATCCAGTAAATTATCCTATCAGACCCTTCTCTGCTAGAGAGAGGGCGGCCATGCACGGAAAATACGGAGGTAGGGCAACCTCCTGAATGCCATCGAGCTTCTTGACGAATTTAGAGATTGTCGGCTTGGGGGCGAGGAGGAGCTAAAGAACTCATCAACGCCGAGAAATATTGGGCCTAATCCGAGGGGGATGCCACCTCCGGGGTAGACTTCGGAGGGGCCATGCGCGCAGCAGCAATGGAAGGCAGGGAGTAGGGGTGGCCGCAGCTACAAAGCATGCGCTAGCAGATCCCAAAATTTATCGTCAACATCTTTTAAAAATGGAAGTAAAAGCTAATTTTTTTGTGCAAAAAACAGCTCGAAAATGGAAAGTGTTGAAACAAAAATTTTAGAATAATAAAAAGTTGTATTAAAAAATAAAAACATTTTAAAATAATTAAAAAAAACATTGTTTTTTTAAATTAAAAAAAATAAAAAAAATAAAAAAAATAAATAAATTTAAATTATACAAATTAAATTTTAAAAATAAAAAGGAAAATTTTTATTAAATTAAAAAAAAAAATTAAATAAAAAATTAAATTTAAAAAAATATATATTAATTTTTTTTTAAATAAAAATAAAAATAAAACTAAAAAACATTATTTAAATTAAAATTTTGAAAAAGATAAAAATAATATATATATATATATATATATATATATATATATATATATATATATATATATGAAAAAAATTAATATATCCAAGATAAGAACAAACTCTCATGAGCTCCACAGTGAAACTAATCGTTGGGCAGTTCCTAAAATACCATGGGTGGAAAGGATCTGCCATCTCTTTGAAAATGTGAACACTGAGAATGAAAATCACTTCCTCTTATAGTGCCCATGTACACCCACATTAGATCTCACTTTCATAATCTGTGTGCCAATAGCGACCTTCCTAGCCGTTTAACATGTCAAAATTATAGTGATCTCTGGACACTTCTCTCCAAGCTCTCTGAGCATAAGAGCAATTTTTTAAAACAAACTAAATAATTCATTTCCTTAGGTCTCATAGACCAAAATTTGGTCTCAGTGGACGTTAACCACCACCACCATCATCATCATCATATATATATATGTTTGTTAAAAAAAAAATAAAAAAAAATAAATTTAAAATATAAAAATTAACACATAAATATATATACATAATTCTAATAAATATATATTAAAATATCATATATCATATAAAAATTCTCTTTAACCACCACCACCACCACCACCACCACCACCACCACCACCACCACCACCAAATATATATTAATTTTAATAAATAAATAAATTTAAAAATAAAAAATAAAAATAAAAAACGTTTTTAAAATTAAAATTTAAAAATTAATTAAAAATTAAAAATGGAAAAAAATAAATAAATTAAAATATTGAATTAAAAAAACAAATTACTTTAAAAAACAATAATAATAATATTTTGGTTTTTCATTTATTAAATTTCATTTTTTCTTTTTCTTTTTTCTTTCTTTCTTTCTCTCTATTTTTTTAATGATTTAATAAAATTTAATATATTTTTTTTAAATTTAAATTTATATTTTTAATTTAATATTTTTAGGTTATTTATTTATTTTTAATTTTAATTTAATATTGTTTATATTAACATCTATACACTTTAGTATATATGTTTATTTTTTATATATATTTGTGTTTTATTTTTTATTAATATATATATAATTTTTTATAATTAAATTTATTAAAATATTTTTTTAATATAACAAAAAGTTATTTTAAAATGAAAATATGGAGAAAAAATTATAATTCATGAAACTAGGAGTAATAGAAAAAAATTGAAATAATAGAAAAAAGAAAAAAATCAAGTTAAATAAAAAATAAATAAAACAAAAAAACAAAAAATTAATAACTAATAGAAATAAATGGAAGTTACTATAAAGCCCATAAAGTAAATATTTAAAAAAAAAATCATAAAGTTAAATAATTTTTTTATATAAAATTAAATAAAAGGAAATAAAACCAAATAAAATAGTAACTAATAAATTAAAAAGTTACTATCAACCAATAAGTTTACAAATAAATAAAATTAAATAATAATAATAATAAAATTTTTATTTCTAATGTTAAACTATAGATAAATGGAAAAGAAATTGGTCAAATACAAACAAATAAAGTTACTAAAAAGTTTATAAGATCTCAACTAATTTATAAATAAATAAATTTAAATAATAATAATAAATAATAAAAATTGAATTCCTAATGTTAAACTATAGAAAAATAGACACACAAAGGAAAAATTGAATGTAAAAAGGTTTAGTAATATTTTAAAAAGTTTATTGACTGGGTGAATGTAAGAAATATTATTATTATTATTATTATTATTATTTTAAGATTCAAAAGTGTTTATTTATAATGGATTTTTTGTTTTTAGTGTTTTTGTTTATTATTAAAGAAAATTAATTTTTATATGATTTTGATATTAATTTTTCTTTTAATTGATACTTGATGGAAAGCATGTGATTTATGTAAAGTTTAGCGTGAGGACAATAGAACCATTTGTTGGCAGAAATTTAGTCTAATCTTTTGAACATGAGCATTTTCACTCCTTTTGGTACAAAAAGAGGCACTGGAATAAATATAAGGAACCCAAATTACTGGAAAAAAACTAAGCCTATCATACTATCATTTGCATCATTAATCATCTTATCATCTTAGGCAACTACTAGTTATTGAGACATATATATATATATTCAAAAACAAAAAAATCATATATTTGAATATATATATGAAAAAAAAATATATATATCCAAACATTGAGTCAAATAACACAAAATTTCAGCAAAAGACTTTTTCTTATTAATGTAGCCAAACCATTACATCAAAAATCCAACCAACCTTACTTCATCTTTTTGATTTACACATACCATATTTTAATAAAACACTTTTTCTACTTAATACATCCCAACCATTACATCAAAATTCCCAAATCTTATTAAATCAAACCATACCATATTATTATTAACTGATAATCTTATTAAATCATATTAAATCAAACAATATCATATTTCAACAAAACACCTTTTCTTATTAATATAGCTCAACAATTACATCAAGGATCCAAACAACCTTGTATAATCTTATTAGACCAAACCCTACACCAGGCATTATAAACCATATACATAAATCAAAACATGCAGAATACAAGTTTTATCAGTTGATCGATTGATTTATCCTTTATTCAGTGATGCACATACATTCATTCTTTTATATATTCATTCACTTATGCATGTGAGATTTGTTCTTTTGCATTTATTTTTATAGGCTCCCTCACTTATAAGGTTTGGTTCAATTTTTTATTTATTTTATTTTATTTTTTATAATTCAAAATCATAAGTTTTTTGGTTTTTATTCGATGAAGTAATAGAACATATTGGTAAAAATTTTACATCAATATAATATATAATATGTTTCAAATTTAGTGACTCACAAGACATATAAATAATTATACGTACAACACTTCACCTCCATGTAATTTTTGATTAGAACTTTTATTGCATGAAATCCAATCAATTCAAATTCAAACTTTGTAAATGTGCATACATTGAATAGGATACAAAACCTCAAAATGGGTTTGAGGAGCGTGGAGGGATGGTGATCTGTTGCCACACCACTTTTTTAGTATCAGGAACCACAGGTAATTTATTTTACAGTTCAAAACCTCCAAATGGGTTTGGGCAAGGTTTTGAACTTGAGAAGGGTAGAGGGTTTGATGAGAAGGGTAGAGGGTTTGATGGGTTTGAGGAGCGTGGAGGGATGGTGATCTGTTGCCACAGCACTTTTTTAGTATCAGGAACCACAGGTAATTTAATTTGCACATCCACCGGCAGGACTTCACGATTACCTAGACTGTAGCACGTCTCCTCCCACCCCATCTCTTCCTCTACCACCACTTCGTCTCCATCTTTCTTGTATTTCATGCGTATCTCCGTTGACTCTTCCAACTCAAACACCCTGCGAATATATTGTGCCAAATCTGAGAAAGATATAGCGGGAGGGTCTTCGGATTTCTTGCGAACCACTAAACGCCGAGTGAAGCCCTCTGAGTCTACGAACTGACACCATCATCCAAATCATATATATATGGTTACATTTGTATTAATAAAACTAAAGTATCATTCAAATTGAATTAAAGAGATCCATTCAGTCCTGAAATGTAACTAAATGACACATAAAATCCATTTTCTAGGGCCATATTGCACAGAGAATTCTAGCAATGGCTAACCTTTATCACGCTACGTTCCATAGCGCTGAGTTTTCTCCACAAAATGAGACGGCACCCAGTAAATCTGATAACAACAACATGGTGTTCCAAGAAATATACATAAAATTGCAACGATGCACATACATATATAGAATCTATGGACAGCTCTTCCCATACGTGACGGGATGGATAAATTGGTCACCAGCTGTAAATGAATACTGCGAAAGTGAAAAAGTTGTACATTGAGCACTTTCAAATTGGAATCTTACCTCTTCGTTAACTTTTCTTTTAGTGTTTATATTCTTCACCACTATTTCTGATTACGTACAGATCACTCTGATCATTTTTTTTTTTTAATATTTATATTCTTCACCACTATTTCTGATTGATTGAGATAATTATAGTTATGGTACATTAAAGATGTAAAATCACTGTTTACTTTAATAAGTGGCCGACATGATGATTTTAGTAATAAATTATTTATTAAATCTGGCTCGGCAAAATTAACAAAGCAACAATCAAACATCATCGTCAAGGATTTGACATCAGGTGAGGAATATCTAACAAAGGGATATGCTGGAGTGAAGCCTATACACACTTATTGAGTTGGGAAACCTATAAAGACTTGTTGAAACCTAGAACAATGTAACAACTCACCTACACCGATAAATCTTAAAGTTTTTTCGCGACACGGTTTGAGCTTGATCCATAATTTTAGTGTATTTTATATAAAATGAGTTATGAACGTAAAATATATTTATGTTGTAGGAGGTCACTTTTTGAAAACAACTTTTCTGTGTGTATTGTGTTATAATATGAAACTATTAGATTATATGTTAGATGATTAAAACATATTCATCCATTGGATGAAAAGGAAAAGGTAGTTGCAAATATTTAGTTTACAATGCAGTTAGGTTAGCTCATTAGTTACTAGAGGGTTTCTAAGGCTTCTTCTTATCCGTTTAGAGTTGCTAGGCCATTCAGAATTCCCTGCGCTTGCCAGATGGATCACAACACTTGCTTCTGCTTGGTTTTCTTTTTGGGCTCCTTTATTTCAGACACCCATTTCCCAGGGGAACAAAATGTTCTAGAATGATAGCAAAGTTTTCTTGGATATCAGTTTACTTCTGGAAATTTAGATACAGAAGATCCCTTGAAACCATTGCAAATCCTGCTTTCAGGCTTCTCTGGCAAGGAAGATTGTTGAAACCACTACAAAATACAACATTTGAAGCTCATATTCCTTTGCCAAACTTTTAAATGGAAAAAGACTGTAAAAAATCATTTCTTGAAAGTTGTAAAAAACCCCGCATTTAAATTTCTTAGGCAGGGGAGATTCTTAAACATGAAACTCATGTTCTTCTATTGAATGTATTGCATATTTACATCTAGAGGGTTTGAAGATGAAACTCGTATAGATGGATTCATGGCTTTTTATCAAAATTTCATTTCATACTCTGTACTTGTAGATTGGGTTATGAAAAATTTTCCCCTTTACTTTCATGCCCTGTACTTCAAGACTGGATTATGGGATTTCAATGGTGGTATTGGGCGGGTTTCTCACTATCTGCATGCTGATTCATAGTTAAATTCTTGGCAGAATTTATTGAATGGTTGCTTAGGAATTAGTTTTTGCTAGGTTTATTTGTAGGTCCACAACAATTTCACATTCTCTGCCCCTGTTGATTTTCTTCAAAATGACATAAGAGTTAAGCCATATATGGATGCACTGGGAGCATTGGGTGATGCAGGATGGTATTTCATTAGGGAAATCTAGTGGGCTAATCAATACCAAATTCCCCAGACTATAATTGCACTCCCTGGATGTGTTGTGAATGATGAAGGAGTCATTCTGGCTTGTGGGGCTACTTTTCTATGGCAAGATGGGAGAGTTGCAACTTTTAGCTGTTCTTTTCTCTCTGATATGTCAATGGATTTGATAGTCAATGGGTCCAAGGGAGTTCTGCACCTGCATGATTTTGTGATTCCTTATGAGGAAGACTCTGCATCTTATTTTTCTACATTAAATGTCAAGCTTACAAAACTCCACAATGGTTTGGATTCCAAGCCCAGTGAGCACTTAGTCATGACAGAATTGCCTCAGGAGTATCTTATGATTCAAGAATTTGCAAGGCTGGTTAAGAGTGTCCGAGATTCTGGAGGGAAGCCTGATTCACAGTGGCCTTCCATTACCAGGAAAAATCAGGTACTGCTGAATGCTATAAACACATCTATCTAGGCAAGCTTACTCTCAGTCATACTGTGAAATAAATCATTGATTATGACACAGTGGTGGAGAACTCTTTCTGGGTACTATCACCCTTCCTAGTTTAATATGTGAATTGTTGTCTATTGTGTTGATAAAAATAGAACATTATTATCACCCTTTATGAATTTAATGATATGTTTGTTTTTTTTATCTTTGTAACTGCATATACCTCAATAATTTTGGCACAGACTCTTCTACATGATATTTTTCCAGTTGAGATGCCAGCCATTTTCATTTATCAACTAAGTACTATTTAATATATTGAATCTTTGAAGCAACATCAGAGTTTTTTTAATGTGGCTATTTGTCTTTTTAAAGGGTTTTAAATCTTTAGTTTTAATACTGGCTGCTACTTATTTTCTTGGATACCAGTCTACTTCTGGAAATTTAGACAAGGTAGATCCCTTGAAATCATTGCAAATATCGCTTTCAGGTTTCTCCATCATGGCAGATCGTTGAAACCACTGCAAAATACAACATTTGAAGCTCATATTCCTTTGCCAAACTGTAAAATGGAAAATGGTTGTAAAAAATCATTTCTTGAAAGTTGTAAAAAAACCCCAAATTTAAATTTCTTAGGTAGGGGAGATTATTAAACATGAAACTTGTGTTCTTCTATTGAATGTCTTGCATATTTACTTCTAGAGGGTTTGTGGATGAAACTCGTATTGCTGTGACAATTTCTCTGTATTGTTAGTTACTTTCCATCTCCATTTTATGTAGGCATACTTATGAGTTGGACCATAAGTCATTCATTTATTCATTCAATTTCAGTAATTGACAGGAATTAGGTGTGTAGAGATAGCAACGTGAATTTCATGGACCTGTAGGAGTGGGGAAACAATTTATAGCAGGGCATGTCAGGGTCAGATAGTTGGGGTCAAAGAGATAAATGGCCATTTCCAAGTCCAGGAGAAGAATACATCCAAGGGAGGCAAAGTTATAAGACCATGATATGCATATCCGAAGAATATTATCATGACACATTTGTTGAATATGCATTGGCACAAATACGAGATGATATTCAATAAAATTTTATTTCTTTTCTCACTTATTGAGACTCTTCTTTATTGTGGGTATTCATCTATTCACCATCATCTGTTGTGAGGTCATGGGTAATAATTATTCTTTTTCCCACTTCTCAATTCTTTGATTTACACAACTACACTTTGTTTTCTAATTTATATGGTTGGAATATGAATGCGAGTTAATTTTTTCCCTTTCATTCTACATATATTGATACATGGCATTTTCTTCATTGGGTACTACATATATTATGTAATTTACTTTGAAAATATTGGCTATTAATTATTTTAGGTGTAATTAACATCTCAACTTCCAAGTCCTGATTTTATTATTTACTTATTTTAGTTGTTTGATGAATGCTAGATATTACCACCCTCTCTGGGTTGTTGGCAGCCTGCTTTGCCCAAGTATAATGTTTAGTTTATTCTGGGGATTATTATTGTACTTACAATTAAGTAAATAAGAGGCATAGTGCCAGGTTGCATGGTGTTATTCAATTAATGAAATGGTTAGATGTAACCTTCACCTTGGTTCCTAAACCATCATTTTCATTTATAAACTAAAAGAGTCTACAATAGTCTGCCAAGGTTCCCTCACTTTCATTTATTAATAAGAAAAGTATGCAACAACCCGCCAAGATTCAGACTTTTGGTCACTAGAAAATCAAATGTAACTATACATGAATCATAGCTACACATGACCTTCCTCTGTGGCTGCGACACCTTCACTTTCAATAGATATCCCAAGATAAATATAGTACATATTTCTTATCATTTGTGGAATGAATTGCAAGTGCCATTTTTATTATAAATTTAAACAATGGTCTGATAAGGTTTGTGCCTTTGTAGATTTATATGTCACATTAAATTACTGTACACTTAACCCATAGTTCCAATAAAATTGTAAGAACAAGTTGTACAAACTCTGGTGTATAACACTATTCAGAGGCCAAACAAAGTAAATGTAAATAAGTGGGTAACTATTATAATGTTGAACTACTATAAATAAGTGTGTAAATATTATAGTGTTGAACTTTAATGATTGGCAATAATCTATTCATTTTGGGGAATCTTTCATTTTGATAGCACCTTCTTCTGAGGTTATTCAACATTGAGAAATTTTGAAGTAGGTTGCTATTTATTTGAATTTATCTTTTTGGCTCTCTCAAATGCTACATTTAGTAGCCATTTTCTAATGGTGGCCTCATGGGAACCTCATATCAATAAGCTAGGAAAGAGGAGGGGGATTCAGGGGAAGTAACCCTTGTTCTCTTTCTTGTGGAGTTTTTGAGATTTTAAGTTGTATTTTATTTGCGCTCTAGGCATTGTCTTCACATGTATTATATTATGCAATTTTCTTTTGTTGTTAAATATGGTTAGAGCTAACAGTATATATTTTAGACTAAAATGAAATTTAGATTTCCAGCTATTAATGAGATCAGCGTCCAGAATTCTGTGGTGTTCTCTATATGATCGGATTCGATAGTTGTTTATGCTCTTTTCTACTATGCTCATTTTCGTAATTTTTCTTTTTCAATAATGATTCATATTGGACACTTAGTCCATTTGACATAGTTGTGTCACTTTTCTGGTTATCTCAGTATTCATAGATCAGTTATTTGACACATAGTTTTGTACTTAGAAACACATTTCTATTAATTCTACATAGCATTGTTTGGTGTCCTTGGAATGGTTATAGTGCTTCCAAATCCTAGTTTACCGAGTGATTCAGTGGTCAATAGTTGTTTCAAAGAATTGTTTTATGTAACTTGCATTTGGAGAGAAAATTATTGCAGATTGAATATGTTTTTTTCTATAACTTTGCTTTTAATTACAAATAAAAATTGGGACAGGGCACAATCTTCTCCTACCTTTACTAAAATTGACCAAAATCACTATAGATATCTTGCTTAGAAACTATTGGATCAATTTAAGAATCTTACAGTGTTTCCTTTGCAACATTTGATGATGGTGCAATTGCTAGTATTATTATTATTATTATTATATCGGTAATATGAGTATGTGTGGTATTACCTATTTAATATTTAATTTAAATTTTTTATTATTTATTAATTTTTGTTTGGTCAAAAATCTATGTCCCTTATTTATAGTTAAATTTTGGGAGTTACATTTTGATATTATATTATTTTTATTCAAATTTATTTATTTGTAAGGTGATTGGTTGAGGTATTATTATGGATTTTTTAGTAACTTTCATTTTTATTAGTTACTATTTTTTTATTTTTTTGTTTCATTTTTTTTTAACTTTATTTATTTATTTTTCTTATTTCCAATTTGAATTATATTTTTTCTCCATATTTTCAATTTAAGATGACTTATTACTATATTAAAAACATATTTTAATATGTTTAATTATAAAAAGTTATATATATTAATAATAATAAAGAGCGCGCGCGCACACACACACACACACACATATATTAAAGTGTATATATGTTATTATAAACAATAGTATTATACCTAAGGCTTTCAATTTTGTTTTGACTTTGTATTAGTTTACCTCTAACCAAAAATTTATGTTGTTTATCCCTTTAACATTGAGAATTTTTTTTGTTATTTATTATTATTATTTAAATATATTTATTTGTAATATGATTGGTTGAGGTCTTATTATAGGTTTGTTAGTAACTTTTATTTCTATTAGTTACTAATTTTTTGTTTTACCTTTGACCAAAAATTTATATTGTTTATCCAAAGTTTAACATTGAGAATTTTTTTTGTTATTTGTTATTATTATTTAAATATATTTATTTGTAATATGATTGGTTGAGGTCTTATTATCTTGTTTAGTAACTTATATTTCTATTAGTTACTAATTTTTTGTTTTTAGTTGTATTTCATTTTTGCATTTTTTTTTTCAATTTTTTAATATTTCTATTTTCATGACTTTTAGTGTTTTTCTCCATATTTTCAATTTAAGATTATATATATATATATTTGTTAATATAAACAATTTTAATTTTTTGTGATGACATTTAACAATATAATATTTTATTAGTTGTTTTATTTTCTAGATGATTTTTTTTTTTTTTAAATGAATACAAGATTCTATATTAATAATAACAAAGTTCTACATAGGTAAATCTTTGTCTTTATGTTTTATTATTTTTTAGTTTAATTAAGATAGATTTAAGGTAAGTGCAAGTACTAGCTAGTCTGTAGCCCTTGTTTAATAATATTTCTTAATTTTTGGTAATGACGTTCAACAATAAAGTTTTTAATTAGTTCTTTTAAATTTGTGATGAAATTTTTGTCTTTATTATTTTTTAGTTTAATTACGCCGTAAGGCATATTTATTTGAAAACAACTCACCTGTTT